>VXBT01009887.1:1907941-2082751 GCA_013400235.1 Oriolus oriolus | reverse complement strand
GGCGGCGGCGCGGGCAGCCCGGCTGCCGAGGAGTGGGGCAGCCCCGCCGGGGAGCCGCCCGCCTCCCTGCCCAGCAGCACCTCCTCGGATGACTTCGGCAAGGGCAAGGCCGAGGACCGCTACTCGCTGGGCAGCAGCGTCGACAGCGGCATCCGCACCCCGCTCTGCAGGATCTGCTTCCAGGGGCCCGAGCAGGTGAGCGACCGCGGGCGGTGGGCGCTGGGGTGGGCGCCGCGACGGGCCCGGTGACAGCGATGCTCCAGCCGGAGGGACCCGGGGCCTGCTGCTTGCGGGGGTGTCCCTGTTGCCCGGAACAGGACCCCAAACTCAGAGGTGCTCTGCCTTATGCCCAGGCCCCGGGCTCCAGGATTTTGCGCCTCGGTAGTATTTTCCAGCGAGGTGTGGGGTGGAGGCGTGCTCCATCCTTTCTGCTGCCCGGCAGCCTTGCCCTGGGCACTCATGCCCAGCCTCAGAGCCGTACAGCTGTGGCATGGGAGGAGGGACACGCTGACACCTTAATGGAGCAGAGCACATCCCAGCAAGGGAGGCTCTTTGGTGCTTTTTGGGTACCCAGTTGCGATGATTCCAAAAGTGATGCAAAGGAGGAGTTTAATGTGCTCTTTGCTTTTAAAAATACAACTTCAGTCTGCACAAAACACGTGGCAGGAGACAACCCCACTTCCGTGGTTCCCAGGGGATGGCTAGTAGGAGCTGTGCAGGTGCTCCACTGCTCCCATGCTCCCAGTTGCACTATCTGCAGGAGAAACACAGCTGGCTGCAACTGTACCTGCTGAAGCTGCAGCCTTGAGATGCACTGTGGTACAGACTGAGGTTAGGCCAGTGAAGTTTCTCTCCACCACACAGGAGAATGAAACAAATGCAACCATGCTAGAACATAATATGCCTCCCTGGAGCATTATTCTCCATATTTAATGACAATTAAAAGCATCTCATATATTTTCAGGCTGGCAACTTCCTTACAGTGATGTACCCAGCAACATTTGTACCTAACATGACACAGCTTGCAGGTGCAAGGAAGGCTGCAGACCTCTGCTTGTGGGATCAAGCCCATATGTGCCAGATAACCATTATTACTCAGGGTAATTCCATTACCTGTCATAATAGGGGATCCTTGCACAAGAAAGGGTTGCAAAGTTCAACTTGACTGTTTTCATTTTGTGCACAGATTGTGGAATGTAAGGGGATACACTGAAATCTTATGCAAAATGGGTTTTACCTCAGGTCTTCTTTCCCCTTCGTGGACCTGTGTGCTCTGCTAAGGAGAAAGCCAGTTCTCATTTGAAAGTGACCGTGCTCTGGCACACATCCTGCCTTTCCCAAAGTTGCCTACCTCTGTAATGCGGAGATTGTGCCTTCCCTTATGCTGGTTTGAGGATGGTGGTGATGGGTGCTGGAAGGTGGGGAATGGGCTTCCATTCTTCCTTGGGAGGAGCGGGGCCTGCCACCAACCAATCCCAATATCCACAGCCCTGCTGGACGTGTCATACCAAGGGTTCCATAGGTCACAGCTCAGTGCTCAGTGGAGTGTAGCCTTCTCTAATGGTTTATGCAGCTGGCAGATAGCTGTGAAACACAGTTTTCACCATAGGCTTTCAGATGGGAGTGGAGGAAATAATTCCTTTGTGGAGATACTGTACACCTTCCTCTCTTGCTTGTCTTGTCCCTGTCTCTTCTAAAAGTTGGAAGCCATGCAATTCACTTCCTGGGATTTTGCATTATTCCACATTTATAGTACTCTTCCCTGGCTTGCCATTCTGCCTGTGTACACAAGACGTAGCACCTGCGAGATTGGCTTACGTGTCAGAGCAGATAGAGCCTAAGCAGAATTAAAATAGAGGTAGCTTGCTTCCTTGGAGAACATTAATGCTTGAAAATAATTGGATGCTAATTTTCACACTGACAACCGGTGTAGGTTGCATTGTAAAAGTGAGACTATTTGCTGACCATCTGCCAGCCTACCTGAGTGAGGAGCTGAGCAGACGTGACTGGCATCTCATAAGACTTTTACCAGGATTTCTCTTTTTTTTTGATTCTCACAGTTTCTGACCAATACAGTAAGATACTTGCAGCTGGATTCTGCTACTCGTCCTTGAGCAGTAGCTTATTCCACAAATAATTTTTTGTTCATCAGCATGGCTTGAGGAGTATTTGAAACCTTTTGCCCTGCAGCAGCTGGAAAGCACAAGTCATTATGGAAGCCCAAATTGTGGGGTTTAAAGCACAGCTAGATCCTGACACAGCTTCCTGGAAGTACAGTTCAGAATAACTGAGCACTGAATTGGTGCAGCTGATGTCAAGACCTGAAGTTTGGTTTATTTGGCCCTTATGTCAATAAAACTCCAACAAGGCTAAATCCCACATTCCTTGTTCTTTTTTGTTATGGTGTTTATCACTGGTTTAGCCTTTATTTCCCGTTTGTTTTACAACTCAACAGCTGACCGAAGATTCTTCATGTTTTGGAGCCTCACAACTGTAAAAGTCATAGATGCACATTATTCTATACCACCCCTACCAAGATCATCGTGAAAATTTATCTGCTTGGAAACAAAATAAATTTGCTAATTCTTTACTCTGCAGATTAATAACAATGACAGATCTAAACAGTATTTTATTTACCTGTCAAAACCATCTGAATTTGCTGCAGCTGTGGGCAAATTTGCAGGGCTGCATCACAGTAACAAGAACAAAAGCCTTCATTATAAATTGACTGTTAGGCAGTCTAAGCTTATTTACTCAGATAAAATGACAGTGAGTCTCCAAAAGATGTTTTAATCCTGTTTTGATGTAAAAAAATCCCAACCAAAACAACAGCCAAAAAAGTTTCTTAGTAATCTGGCTTCGCAAGCAGGTTTTATTTAATATCTAATGCAAAATAAAACTGGTAGGGATTTTTGCTTTAAATTTATGATTGCCCAACATGCATGATACTTCAGGCTACTGAATTGCTTATATCTTAAGCTACTTGTGTTGGTTTGTGGCTCTTATGGGCAAGCTGATCCTTTCATTTAAAAATGTGCTGAGGACCATAGGAAGGAGGACAGCTCATTATTGTAAAACTGTTCTGATTCTTGCATGTTAGTCAAGAGAAACCAGGGATGCAGGCAAGAAAAGAGTGGATCTGATGACCAGGGGATTGCAGCATCTGGGCTCCTGTTTTGAGGGCATGAAGAGCAAACTCTGCTCAGGTCTGACAGCTGAAAAAGGCAGCTGCTTTCATTGAAAATGAGAGCTAAACATCATGAAAGCTGAGGGACTGAACTCGGCGCTTGGCAGTGGCATTTCCTTTCAGGGACTTGCTTGGCATTTTCAAAGGTTTCAATGACTGAACGTCCTGCACCATTGTGTCAGCAAATTCTGAGACCCTGGATTGAGCAGGAAAGCTCTGGGGAGAAAGTGAGAAAGCAAAATGCTAGAGTATTTTCTTCTGTTTTGGTTAATGCTTAGTGTTTGCAGAATTTTGTCTGCTTTCCTGGATCTCTGACAATGTTCTGCAAGAGAAAGAAACTAAGATGAGCTCCTCTCTTACAAATGTTTTACAGTGTTTGGTATGGTCCCAAGCTGAAAGCAAGTCATGGGGATTAGCAGGAAAACACATGGGTGAAATGTCCCTTCGCATCAGGGGATAAACTGTTTGCCCACGTCGCAAGGAGTCAGCAGTACTGTGGAGTTTAGGATCTCGGAAGTGGTGCAAGCTGTGCTGAAAATAAATAGAAAAACATTCTGAAATGAAACAGAGATAATTTGGAAAGCCATATGTTTCAAGGTTTGCTTGTTATATTTTCACTTAGAGTGTGTGCACATCTTCTCTTACCTATCATTTTCAGTCTGCGTTTCTCTATTTCTCTGTTTTGGGGAAAGATGCTGTAAAGACGGAGATTTGAAAAATCAGTAGTGATAGTTTTGGTTGGCTGTGGAGGATCAGAGAGAACAGATTGTGTACTCTTACCAGCAGGCTGATAGCTTGGACTTGGCTCAGTATTTGATAGAAATGCCTGAATGTAGACTGTTCTTCCCATCAAACTCCCCTCTAGACTTTTGGGGCACCAGCTCCTCAATATGGGAACATGAAGACCTTCAAGAAAGTTGGAAGGGAAGACAACTTATAACAGATATTAAGACATGCATTTCTTAATAGATACATATCTATGTGATATGTAATTGGGCCATGGAGCTCCTTGCTGCAGGACAAAGAAAGAGCTAAAGTTTAATGAAGGATTATAAAGCCCTGTGATTATTATGGATATTTAGAGTCATCACAATTAATGATAACACTTCTGAAAGTAAAATTCATGCTTCACATCTGAAGCCAATCCAGAGATCAGGGTAAGACTGACTAGGAGCAGGGCTCTGGGGCTCGTGTCTTGCCCCACAGCTCACCAGCCTCCTGTGCCTGACCAGTGAGATCCACCCCTGCAGGTGCATGTCTGGAATTCATGCTCATGTAAGGTAATGTCTTCAGCGTGGAGGCACCTGCCATGTTCAGGACTTCTCTAGAATTAGGGTGACCCCAAATTACTCAGTCTGGACTAACACACATTCTTGGGGGCCATGTGTAGGATCAGGGAATGGTCAGGACCATTGAAGAGATGGCCATTAGCACATGTTTCTTGAAATAACTAGTGAGAATCTCAACCCCTGCCTGGTACGGACATGGGCAAAAAGCATCATCAGCTCCCTGCATGGTAGGGTCTGCAGAGGAGGCATGAGCTAAGGTCAGGAAATACTGCTGCTTTACAGACTGGTCTCTCAGCAGCACAAAGGAGTGGAGGATGTGTCTGGGATGTCTGATTTCTGATTTACAGCACTGCAAGATTGAGGAAAATGAGCTACTAGAGTGAGACAAAGAGGAAAAGAGGCAGTCTGTGTCAGAATTCAGGGCACAAGTATGATAATGAATGAGTGAAAGAAAAAACAACTGTGCAACCAGCATCAAAAGCACGTCCAAAGCCCAGAAAACTTGGGAGTAGAGATGCTGGTAGTTCGTGGGGTCTGTCCAAACCAGCTAGAACATCAGGACACTGTCTTCAAACATGTTGAATCATATAATGACAGTGCAGGCTTCCTATCCATGTCCTTTTCATAGGTGTGTTCCCTCAGTATTCATTTACTTGGTGTTGGAAAGCAGCCAGTCTTGCTAAAACTGAAGAATAGGAGATACTGGGCTGCAGCTGTTTAGATTTCAATCTGTATGTTGTAACTTATGATAGAAATGAAGAGAGGATGCTTCCTGTGACATTCAGTCCACCTCTCTGCCTCCTCATCTTTGAGTCTTAACATCTCTATAGCTACCTGTCCTGTTTCACCTGTCCCAGGATCAAATCTGTACTGTGCAGGCAGAACATTGCTGGCTTTGGCAAAAGCTTTGCTTGAGCCATCAACTGAATGGAGCCCAGGATGTCATCTATTTTAGATTTAGTTGCTGTTGCCACAGAGTTGATTGGCAAAGCTCCCATTAACTTCAGCAGCAAAAGTGTAGGCATCCAGTAGCAGGGACCTGACCCCTGTATTTCAATAATGTTGTGCACACAGCAGGGTTTCTATAAATAATAGTGAAAGCCGCTAATCCCATTGACTTTTAATTGCTCTGGAAGACAAGGTTTTCACCTTTTGTGCCTGCTGAAACTCTGATGCCTGACCCATTTATTTCAGTGCCACTAGCTAGCCTGAGCAGCAGTTTTTCTTTTCTTTCACTTTTCCCCATATGAAAGGCTTCATGAAGGAACTTGTCTATGTGTCACTGTTTCTTAAATATACATTCCAGGCCATGATTAACGGTGGCTGATGTCAGTTAGTGACAGAACAAGCACTGCAAAAGCATGTAGCTCCATTGTTTGCATTTGTAGAGTCACTGTTGTTTCCACAAAGGCAACACTTGCTTCTGGAAGGGCTCTGTTCATACAAAACTGAATTGCATTCAGGTTGTCTTTCAAGCAAAAATTCATTCCCAGCAAGGGCCTCCTCTGCAGCAGCCTTTTGCTCACATTGGTGTTTTTCCATTCAAGGCTGGCCCAGTCCAGAAGCCAGAAATGGTTGTGCCAAAAATCCGTGATACTGTGTGTCCTATGTGTCTGCTGCACATCTCCCTTCCTTCTAGGCCTGTAGTAAGATAATAAGATGTACTGTAATTGTTAGTGGTCCATATTTGTGGCCATCCCATCCTTTTATTATCTGGTTGCCAAAGGAATAAAGCCATGTGATGGTGTTACCTGTTACGGGTTATGCTCATCAGCCCTCCTCTAAACCTACTGGCTAATGTCAGCCACATCTGGCAGAGAGTGGAGATCTGAAAGGCATTAAATTCCTGTATGTTTCATGAAAACTAGCTGGATGAAGAAGAGGAAAGCTAGAAATGTCCTGCTGAGGGAAAGATTATAGCATTGTCTGTGCTAGACACTGTAGAGTCCATGGAGGACAGAGCTTCAGATGGAACAGCAGCTGTAATAGGAATGTGTATCCCATTAGACAGAAAAAGAATAACCCCATCATGATATGGTTTCCATGGGAAACCAGACTTACAGAATAGCTTGTTAACTTTTTATCTTTCTCCTTTTCCTTTGTTAATCAGGATTGCTTACCTAAAATGAATTGCTTGATGCTGAAGACTTTCTTATCTTCCCCCATCTTTTCACAACCTACCTTTTATCCTTTTCTGATTTATCACTGGTTACAGTAGAACAGATTACATCGTTGGCAGTGGAAAGTGATGAGTGATGACTTTCTTCTGGTGAAGAAAATAACAGCAGGACCTGGAAACCTATGTAGATAATAAATGGACTGTCCCCATGCCCCTCTGTGAAAAGTGATGAGATAAGGCAGAATCATGGTGGGCAGACTGGTTCCAGTGACAAGGCCCCTATACTGAAATTCTCACTCATCTTCTGTCATTTCTTGCTCTTTACAGTCTTGGGTGGTTTTCTCTCACCTCCTCTTCCTTCTCTTCTTCTTGGCCAAAGTCAATTGACACATCAGAGCTTGGTCCCACCCATCCTATCTAGCTCTATCTGCACAGGTTCTCCTATGGCCTAAGTACCATCAAATCCCAGCCTCCTCTCTGTGCAGCTGGAACACTGGTGACATCCCTCACAGCAGTCACACAAGTTTAACTTGCTTCCCTGGGTGGGGAGTGAGGGATGGGATGTATTTCCTACATCTAGTGCCTCATGTTTATCGGAGAAACCAGGCTGTGCTTGGGGAAAACTGTGCAAACCCCATGGAGGATGGGGTAGCTCTATCTTGAAAGGATCCCTGAGAAAGTTTTGTCTCCTCTGTAGAAGAACTTTGTAGGGAACTTCCATTTCGGTTGGACAGCTGGACTGTCAGTCATCCTTTTTCCCATGGAGTCACAGACATATACAAAACAACTTTGCAGAACAGGAGAGAGAAAATAAACTTGATATTCCACCAATTGGGAGGTCAAGGACTGCTACGGACTTTGTGGTGTCTTTGCCACGTTGCTCTTAGCAGAAGTGTACCAAGGACTGCTTGATTGGCAGTGTGTTCACATAAAAGGTGAGGCCATGAGGTCACCTTTCCCATGCAAAAAGTATGTGCCATTAGCCAAGAGGTCAGTGCTAGAGGTACCTCTAAGGTTTGTAGTGCACTGAGCATTTGGAGGTGTTTGCCCTCACCATTTGCAGGCAGTCCTGTGGCTGCAGTCTCTGTCAGGTCCCTGGGACTGCCATTGTAACCTCTGGTACTGTGTGGGTTTAGCTTCTGTTTATTAAAGCATGCACTGATCATGCCCAAGCATGGGGCAATGCCCAGGCCTCAAGAGATCTACCCACCCAAAATCCTGACAGAGGCTGATCTAACCAGTTCTTAAGGATGGGCATAGTTGCAGAACCCATCTTTCCTGCTGCAGCTCATTCCTTATTGCCCTTTCCTTTTTTTTCCAAGAAGTAAGTTACTGAACATATTTTCCAGTAGTTGCATGTAAATATAGTGAAAATTCATCCTTTCAGGTCTTTACAAGTTTAAGTGATAACTGAAGGCATGAACACTCCTTGCTGTAGGCCAAACAATCCCAATTCTGCCTTTGCTTTTATGACGCGTTTTCTAGACTGCTAATCATCCTTGGTGTTACCCTCCAGACTCTTACCAAATGGCCCATATTTTGCTATAAATGCACTGGAAACAATTATCCAGCTGAATCCTTGTCAGTTCTGAGCAGGCAGAAAGGTTTTCAATCCTGTTTAACAGGTAGCAGGAGTCATCCATTCCAGGCTAATGTTTGCCCTCTTTATTTATTCATTTATTTAGGGAACAGCAGATTATTATTGATTGTTACTCAGCTCATGATCTCCATATCCTTCAGAGCTGCCTCTTGGCCAGTCCTCCATCCTGGCTCTGTGCAGCTGGCATTACTGCACTGGTGGAGGAGCTGCATTTGGCCTTACTGAATTGCATCCATTCCCCCCCTGTATCAGCCCCTTTGAGCAGGGCCTGCAGATGCAGGAAGCATTAACTCTGTTGAATCTTCAGGTCATTAATGACTTGAGCTCTTCTGCCTTGCCTCCTGAGGACAGCTGGGAGGAAAAGGCTGGAGGAGCAGTTGTGCTTTTCTTTAAGGATCCCTTGACTGCCGTAGATAAGACTTATGGCTGGGGCTGGTCCTGTTGCTGCCCACTTTTAACCATGTGGAGGAGGAGCAAATGGATCCTCATTACTTCAGTTCAGGTGTCTCTCTGCCCCAATTAAAGCCACTCTCAGCAAAACTGAATATGACTTTCCTGACAGATTCAAGCCTCTAGCCAGTCCTGCTTGAAATGTTGCCCACACCACCCACTTCTCTCCTGCTTCTTCAGTCACTTTGTGGATGGGGTGGCTCACATTTCCTCCACCTTCTTGTGCTAGCACTGTCACTTGGGGCATTAACCATACGCCCAGCTTGAGCTTATTTTATCTCATATCCCAGCTGTGTACTCATGTTGTGCCCAGATCTTCATTTGCTTTCTTTAGGGTTGCACAGACACTTGCCCAGATCCTCATTTCTTGCTTTCATTACTATCATCCCTTCCTCTCCAATTTCCCAGCATAGGCATTTTCCTGCTTCAGTGGAGTCAAAACCAAGAAGCTCACTTCTTTGACTGGTGTCTTGATGAAAGAAGTGGTTTTCCAAGAACTTCCATGTGCATCTCCACCCCCTTCAGTGTTCCCTGTCCTTACCCAGATAGATCCTGTGTAGTTTTTTACTCCAAGTCTCAGTGTTTGGAGAGCTAAAAAAAGCCATGTGGAAGGATCTGCCGAAGACATAACACACAGCATCGGCGTGTGCAGGAATCCTGCTGGCACTTCACCCACATCACATCAGCACCTACACTGGTAATTTCCTGCAGGTGCTGCCCTAAAGCTCAGTGGATGCTTTGCACTTCCTGCAAGCACAGGGCCATGGGCTAAACCTGCCCCGCCAAACACCCCAGTGCTTTTAGTTTTATCAGGTCTTCTTCTCTGTCTGATGTCTTGCATGACCTTGCACTGTCTGATGAATCAAGCACTTCCCTTTTCTTTCTCTCCTTGTTAAGCACACTAGGACCTGTCAGGGCTTAAGGTGCTGGAGAAGTACAAGAATATTATTATCCTGTTCCAAGTTATATTAAAAGAATATTAAGACTGATCAGATGAGCATTCAAGAAAAGTAGGTAATAGTAAAATACTGTGTCAGAGAGAAATAGCAGTTAAGTAATTAGAGAGAGTTTCCACAAGAGGCAGGAGAATTATGGGTGCTTCTGGTCTCCTGACCATTCTTTATTTTAATACTATGGTAACCTTTACAGGATGTCAATATGTCAAGCATTGCACCAAGAAGTGAAGTAAAGGCTTTTCTTGCCCTACAGAGTTACCATTTTAGGACATAAAACCCCAACATTTCCTTAACATTGAAGAGATGGGCATTCTTACAAGATTTAGGGCCAGAGGGAGTTACTGGGTTAGTCTAGTCTGAACCTCTCTGTAATAGCAGTGAAATAAGTTCCCTCAGTGAAATTCCTGCTTGAAGCTTAATAGCTTTCCAAGGACTGGAGAAGAAATATTCCTTCTTGATTTTCAGATCTCCAATAATGGGAAACTGTTGCAGTGCCCAAGGAGAAAATCTGGGGAAACAGAGAACTGAAACTGTCTTTGCATATCAACTTTTGTCTTTTCTGTCACAGAAAGAACTGTGTACTGTGTGCATCCTTAGAAACCAGCTTCAAAAACCCTTGGGCTAGCTGGCAGAGAAGATTTCCCGCATGGAAAAAGTTCTGTGTTTGAAGACAGTTTTATTCCACATCAGATTAAAAGCAAGAAACTTTCAGCCTGGAAAAACACTCATGGGATTCAGCTAGTCAGGGAAAAAAACAGTTCATAGCCTCCTCTGACATATGAGAGCAGAAGTGCTGTCACCTACATTTAACCCACATTTGGAAAATTTTTCTTCATAGACAGGATGGCTACATAATTTCTAAGAAAAACATTTTTAGAGCCCTCATAGCCTGAAGTAAGGACTCCTTCATAAAGTCCAGCTTGCTAAACTGTCATGACCTGCCCCAGCTGCCATAGTTATTCCATTTCTCACTCCCTATGATTTATTTCTTGCCCTTATCGCAAACATGTGAAACCTGCGGGAGTGTTCTTGGCCTTCCCATCCTGCAGCTATTCATGAGATTTCTTCTCTCATCTTTTTCTTGGTGATGCCAGACAAGAACTTCATCTCTTTGAAGGTGTGATCAGGCATGTGGTGCAAATGTCAGGTGATGGTGACAATTCTGCAAGGTATAACTCAGGTCAAACAAAATCACACAACCTCAGAATATTTTAGGGAACCTCAGGAGATCATCTTGTTCAACTTCTGCTCAAGCAGATCTGACCAAATCAGATCTCCAGATATCCAGAGCTGGATAACTCCAAGGACAGTTATTCCACTCATGTCTCTGGACACCAGGTTTAATATTTTACCTCCCTTGTGGTGAAAATTTGGGGGGGTTATTTTTGATTTATAATCATAATTTCTTGTGTTTCAAATTGTATCTATTTCCTCTTGTAACCCATACACCTTTGAGAAGAATCTGGCTTTTTTGCTGTACCTTTCCATGAGGTGGCTGAAGACAGCAGTAAGATCTCCCCTTAGCTTTTACAGTGATTTTAGGAGGAGCTGTGCAAAAGAAAGGATTAAATGTCTGCTCTAACTCCCCCGAGTGGATTTGGACAAGGGCTGAGATTTTTGTAATGGTAGTCAGATAAATACCAGGGGAAAATAGCTGCCCATCTATAGCTTGAAGAATGAGAACAAACATTGCTAATAATAGCAAAGGCTCAGTTATTTCTCTTTGTCATAGCCAGGATGCTTCTTGATCCAATAATCACTAAACCTCAAGGAGGTGATACTGTTTCAAATCTGAGTCTTATAGAAATACTGGTTGTAGAAAAGCTTGATTGAGCAAGAACCATTTTTGTTTAAATTGAACAGAAGGATGAGCAAAAAGAGATCTGTAACTAAGGTTTTCAACTTTACAGAAGCAGATTTTGAAAGATTAGGAATCTTTAAAAATATGCAGTATAGCAGAAATTTATTATACATTGTCTTATTACTACCAAAACAGCCATTTGTCTCTTTATAACAAACAAAAGCATTCTGTTACAATTGCTGCTTTCTGGAATCTTACAATAATTCTCCCTTCTACAGGCCATTTTTGCTTTCTGCCTTCAAGTTATTTGCCTGGAAAGCTGTTCAAAACCTGCCCCAAAATGTGTTTTGATACAAATGAAAAATATTCTCTTCTCTCTTTCTTACTTGCTTCCCTAAGCGTCACTACTTAGCCATGTCAGTTTTGTGTATAAGTTAACGGGATACACTCAGTGACATTTAAACGTCTCTGCCAAACCCAGCCACCTTTGATAAACAAAGGCTGCAGAACTCTTAAGCTCTCACGAGTTGCCCGAAAATGTGTGGCCAAGTGGGGCATACTCCCCACACTGGGTTTGTGATGTCATGGAGGGGAACTGTCATAAGAGGCCCACCCCTACTAGACATCAAAAAAGCCGATATACTACCAGGTACAGTTCAGGGGGAACATAAACACTGTTTGGCTCCATTGCTCTGAGAACTTCTGGTTTTGTTGTTGTCTGTGCTTTTAATTCTCTTTACAAAAAGGCAAGAGAAAGATCCATCTGCCTGCAGAAGCAGAACTAGCAAGTTTGAAGTCAATACTGGAGTATTTCAGAAAACTCTACATTTGGGAAACCCAGGGAACTGTATAGTAAAGTTTCTAGAGGCTTCTCCACTGACCCTAGTCCAGGATCTGTTATTTCAGTCAGCCTCTTTCAAGGGCACTTCACAACAGGGTGGTCACACACAGCCAAGTGGTGGGTCTTGCCCTTCAGGCAGCACGAGCAGGGAGGATGTTGATGCAGCACTACCTAGGACTGCTTGAAAGCCTGAACGAGCACCTTTCGTAGTTGGCTGATGGCAGCAGCTCTTCCTCAAGCCTGTGGAGCCCTATGTGTCACTCCATCACTGTGGAAAACTCAGCTGGAGCGGAGAGCCAGGTGATCAGGGGAAGGATTGTAGTTAAGTGATCATGAATGGCAGGGAGAATATCAGAAATTATTCTGTGCAACTTAACAAGAAGAGGAACTTTGATCAGAGGCATCCGAAGTGCGTCTGTCAGTAGGAGAGCAAACTAAGCTGCAGGGACTCTTCAGAAGTTCTTACTGCTGTAGTAAGCCAAAGGGGATGCAGAGGCTGCTACAGGCTTATGGATTTCCACAGAGCACTCCAAGAAGCTCCACATCAGAGATTATTTGCAAATGCAAGGCATACAAATGTGTATGTGTGTGTAACTGAGCTGCTCTGCCTGTGTTTAGGAGGATCAGAAACATACGGGGCAAATGTTGAGATCTCTGAAGGTGGCAGGAGGTTTTCTACCGTAGCATGGCTCTGCTTCCTGTTTGTATTGGATCCAGTTATTTTTCCCTGTAATGGATGTGAGAAGGCCTCTGAGATTGGGTTTCTGTGATGAAACGGAAGATGGAGAGGGATGATCTTGGGGACACATGAAAGCTGGAAAACACGTGCTCTGCTTCACTGATCAGCACAAGATTCTGTTGCACCTGATGGAGCCTCACTCATTCATTCCTGCAATGCCATTGCCACCAAAAAAGCCTAATGGCATTCATCAGCTCCTTGCTTCTTTGCATCCCAGTTCTGCATTGCCCCATTTGCATGTTTCCTTCCACAGGATTTATAACTTCATCCCTCTCCAGGTGGTGTCTGTCCAACAGGGCAATGTAACTGTCCTTTCTTACCAGATAATGCTTTGCCCCTAAGCGCTGTGACTGGAGCAGCAATACCAGCCCTCCTAGGCTACAGGGGAGATTTTCACCTTCTCTAACTACATCCTGAGTGTTCCCAGTTTTTCAGCATGCTCTGCATTTTGGCCTGATTAGGCTGTTTGTTCTGTTGTATTGCAGAGACAAGGAGTGGTGCTTAGGAACAAGAGAGTATGTTCTCTCTGTATCCTGTAAAATAAGAGAAAATTTGCTCAGCTGGGAATGAAACAACTTGGAGTTCAAAACTCACTTTGATTGACAACTGGTTTGCATTTTTGTACAACCATCAGTACAGGCCAAGGTCTCTACCCCAATATAAATGCTCCTAAGGCCCTTAGCTGTTTGTATCCCAGAGATACTGACAAGCCAAAAAGAGGCTGTACGAATGCATGGAGATAGGGAAAACCATCCAGATCCCCCCCCCCCCCTTTTGGCCTGCCTTAGAACAAATATTCACCCCAAGCCCCCTTTCTCAGACTGCCCTGTCCTCCTGGTCAACACTGTTTGGTACCCTCTGACACAGCTTCACTTGTCATGGAGGGGTTGCAGCCTTTCGTGTGATTTATATCCTTGAGGGGAGGGATATGCATTCTACCTATGAATGCATATGGCATAACTGCTGGGACACAGCTGCACTCACGTGACTGTCTTTAATCTGTTTCCTTTTAAATCACTGTGTCTACATTGCCTTGAGCTGTTTTTCTTCTCTCTCGAAATGTGCACATCAGCATTGGCGGTCGGTATCTCCAGTGCACTGCTCTGCTTCTGGACTGCACAGCCTTCGGGGCTCTCATGAGATGCTCAGAGGACCGTGGGGGTCAGGGACTCGGGTTCCCATTAACACACTCCATGACCTCTCTGTCTTCAGAGGTTCTGTGTGATTCCCAGGCAGCAGCCAGCCCTCAAGCACTGCCGCAGCGTGTGCTGATCCCAGCGCTCACCACTGAGCAGGGTCTGGCTGTATGTGTGTTTGTGGCGGTGTGGGAGAAGGCAGATGCCTGGTGGCTGAGCCAAATTGGATTGAGAAGGAGATTAAGTGGTCATTTGTGGGTCACGTTTTCCTGCAGAGGGCAGATTGATGCCATGATGCACATCTGGGCTGTGGAGCAGATGCGGCAGAGTTTCAGCTGCTGCGAGGCACTTTCTTGGAGGACTGTGCTGAGCTCACTCCAGGGTTGGGGACACAACACACCAGCCAAGAGCTCTCCTAGCCGGGGACATCCCTGTGCAGAAAGTGGTCCTTTGGAAGGTGATTGCTCTCTGCTGTTATTGGTACATTTGTAGAGAGAGATCTGCACTTTGCCTGTTTGTCCAGTAGTGTGTGCATGGCATGGCCAGTGCAGTGTGGTGATTTGCACTGTATCACAGCTGTGCTGAATCCCAGTGGCTCACAGATCAGGCCTCCGTGTCTTGTGTTTTTTCAATCCACGTACCAGCGTTCTGTGTCCAACCACTGAAAAAGATCTTTCCATCTGACTGGTCAGCTGTAAGTTCACCAGGTCATGAAAGCAGGCTGACCTGGAAAGATCAAAGGTATGATGATGGTTCAGACCCTGATATAGGCTTGAGTGCTTTCTGACACGGTGGGGTGTCAGGGCTGTGACTGTGAAACAGTAGTGAGCCCTTGCTGGATAATACAAGTGGTAAAGAAAACTTCCCCGGGCATGGCAGTATTTAGCCCATGTCAGAAGATCTTTAAGCAAATGGCACACTGTGATATGGAGGAAAACCACATGGCCTGCCTCCATGAGTGCCTGGAGAGGGCACCTCTGCTTTCTGCAGAGCCAGGGTTTGTGTTTCTGCTAAAGAAAAAGAAGTAAACTAAAAGGTGTGAGGAACTGAGCAGCTAACACGGTCCTCTCAGGTGAGAGTTACCCTAGGAGATCAGAATTAGCAAACCCCAGATTTTAGAGTCAAGGTGGCAGCTGGGTCACTGGATAACAGGTCCCAACCCAGGTAGAGGGTTGGTCTCTGGCTCTGAGAGGACACATTTAGAATATTTCCCCCATTGTGATGGCTTGACTAGAGGAGGTTCCTCTTCCAGTTCAAGTGAATGAAAGTGGATGAGCAGCAACCAAGGATCTCAGCTTCTCCTCTGAGCTTTGTAAACAAGCTGTGATTCTGGGCACATCACCAAGGTGGGACACAGCTCTGAATTGCAGACACCTCAATGCGAGTGTCATGATGTGGGTGTCTGCATGTGGACTGGGTGTCTAGGCAGTGAAAAATCAAGAGCTTGAGTCATGCCCACGCAATGATTTCTTAGTGGAAAACATCTTGAGGTAGGTAATCGTGCCCCTAGTGAATGCAGGCAGTGGAGCTAGAGAGCCAGACACCTACATTTGCTCAGCTGACTCACTCCCAGGGCTCTGCTGTCAACATTGACTAGACCTTCATCGATTCTACAGGAACAAGGGCATCCGGTGCACACAGAGCTGCTACATCTACATATAGTACGTAGGACCCTTTCATGCCTCCAAAAAGCAGACTGGAAACCTTCACTTCTAGGAATGCTGTAAGGGGTCCTTGCTCACCTGCAAAACACTGAAACCACTTCAAAGCTAGGTGCTCTGCAAATGCTGAGTGTTCACATTATTATAAGTAAACAGCAATTCAGAAATGCCTGCACAACACTGAAGAGAAGTAAACAGATGGGAGAAGTTGCCAAGTAAGGCCGCGCTGAAGCGATGAGCAAAAATAAGTGTTAGAGACAGTCTGACATTTTTATAGCAAGACAGATGCAGCCAGGATTTGAAGCATATAGCAATGAAATGGGATCAAGGAGGGTGAGCTGCCTTTTCTTGGCCAAGCTCTTCTCGTGTTGGGCAGTCCCTTCTGTGCTCAAGCAGCAAGTGCTCCTCATTGTTGGCCTGGCTAATCAGGATAATCATGGTGCAAACGGCTCCGGTGGACAAGGCAGGAAAAGTGATATTGTTTGTGGTGAGCTGTTGTGTGGGAGAAAAGAGATTTTAAATACAGCCTTGAAGTCACTGAGTGACACCAGCACTGGGCTGACTTGAACTGACAGCTACTAATTACTGAGAGAAAAATGACTCACTAAAAAACAATAATTGTCTTACGTCTAATGGATGACTTACAGCCAAATAGAAAGCTACAGTCTTGGCATGGGGGACATGCATAATGTGACAGACAGCCTGCAGCCTCACATATCTTTTACAGAAATAGAGTTCAAAAGTTGTGCAAGACGTGCTGTATTTTAATTAACCAAAGCCCAGAAAAGCTGCTCTGCAGACCTAGGCAGAAACTGCATGAGGACACCTTTCTCTTGGCAAAACACTGAAAATCCAGTCTGATGTTGCTAACAGCAAAAGTCCTCTGGCTTCTGAAAAGTCACTGTTTTCCATTTTACAGTATCCAACTGTAATTGCTGCTGGAAACTCTCCTATGGGGAGGGGAGGGCATCAACAGAAGGGGTGTCCACAGAGAAATAGTGAAAGGGAGCAATTCTTGGGGAATGATGCAGTAAACATGTGACAGGCACTTCTGAAAATTCATGTGTCTGTCAGAGTTGATGAAACTATTTCCTGCTGGTGCGCTAAGAATGTATTAAATATTTGTCTGGGTTTACACAAGCATGGATTATAAGGAAAGCTCTTGTATTTTAAGGGATTACATACTTCATTACAGTATATGCTACCTAAGTAGTACTGGGAACAGTTCTCACACGTGTCTGTGCTACAGGGGAACAGTAAGCAAAAGGCAAATGGTTGATGGTGGTCTTAGGTGTAATTTGGATGAACCAATATGGTTTGCCTATTTTTGGAATCCAGAATGATCTTTTCATCTTCATAAAGTGGCCTGAAGTTGGTCTGAAATCTGATGGTGCTGAGGCTCTCATCATTTGGGTGTAAGTGGCTCCGCCACAGTTCTTGGACATGGGAGCACGGGGGATGTATCTCTGGTTCTCAGATCACTTTTTATCCTTCAGCAGGTCATTTCCAATCTCTGTTTTGGGAAGGACAGTTCAGCAGACCTTGGCCCTGAATTTCAAGCTGCTGGGCCTACTGAGCAGAGAGAGATGTGTGCTGGGGAGCAAGGCACTCAGCATCTCTGGAAACAGCACCATCAGTTCAATGTAATTTTTATTTGTTTAAAGAAAAAGTTGGCTTGGTTGGCCCTTGAGTTACTGTTCATTATTTTCCCACGTGCATGTTGATAATTCCTTGTTATTGGGTCATTTCTCTTTGTGAAGCACTTCAAGTACAGCTCAACACCAGTGTGGGACATGCAATTCCCTAAGACGGTGGTGGCCTCCTGTTCGCTTCTCCTTCTCTTTTCCTCACTCTCTTACAATCACTTGAAAGTTCCCTTGAGCCCTTGCTTAGCTGGCTCACCCTTGGCTCTAAATAGTAACAGCCTTAATCCAGGGGACTTCTCTAATCCTGGGGTCAGAGTGGGAAGCATGAGTGATTGCTCTGAGCAGCAAACCCATTTATGCAAAGTGTTTCACTCTGAGCAGCATCGTTGAGGAAGGATGAGATTAGAAGGATATCACTGGCAAAGTGACTAAGAGATTTATCTTATTCATAGGCTTGGCTTGTACTTAAGGAATTTACATTATTGGGATTTTTTAAAATCTGAGCTGGCTGAATCTACCAGTCTTCCAGCTGTGTCATAGATATCAAAGGCTTGTTGTTTCCTTCCTGGTTCGTACCTTGCAGCACCTACACATTGCTCCCACTGCTTTCTCTTGTTGATTTTCTACACCTCTTTCCATGTGCCAGGAGTACCACAGCCTCCCCCAAGTCCCTAAGTGATTATCATAAGGCAGCTCAGTGTCAAGACACTTTCCCAGGTATTCAGTCTGGTTTTTTCTTTTGCTTAATTAATTTCTTCATTATTTGTCTCGTTAATAGTGTTGGGAATGATTAAGAGGGATGCATCTCCCTCTAACACTGATATGTCTGGATATTTATAATAAAGAAGAGTTAATGCCCTCGAAGCTTCTAAGTCAGTGATTCCCCTCTAGAGCAGGAGCTGGGACAGATCATAGTATGGAGATAGGTGTTTCTGTGCACCTGTCCTGAGAGAAGATCCTCAGGAGCTCAGACCTCAGGGAACCCCCTACCCCAGCTGAGACTGGCAATGCCAGCACGAGTGCCCCAGCTCAGAACACGGAGCAAAGGCCTGGAGTGCCTTTGCTCCACCACAGCTGTGCATTCAGCCAGACTGCTTGGGAAATTATATCAGCAAAACCCCGCACTCCTCTGCTAGTGAAGACTGACACCTTGCTGGGGGCTGCGTGAGCGGGGGGATGGTTGGCACAAACGAGTTGCTCTGGGTAAAGGCTGCATGAACCAAGACATGCAATGCTGGAAGGCAGAACGTCCATGGTGAGCACAGTCAGGCCAAAGTCAGTTCAGAAACTATCTTCCCAACATGGTGTCTCCCTGCACAGCAATTCAGACAGGAGCAGCGGGGACATTCCCAAGGGAAGGAAAGGGGTGTCACTGAAGTTGAAAGAGAAGTCAGTGTCACTGAAAGAAGGCCAAGTCTTATCTACAGACCTTTCCTCCGGGTAAGGGTGACTGCCCAGTGTCTTGGTGATGTGTGTTCACGAGCAAGCTGAGCCAGTCCAAGACCTTGCAGCTGTAATGAGCAGCAACCTCAGCTCTGCATTTCCACCCTTGCCAAGCTCTAGCACCAGTAAAGCACTGGTAAAGGGGCAGGGCAGCACACCTGGGAGGGCAGTGGGAAGAGGGGGATGGCAGCACAGACTTAGGCATAAACTGTGCATAGAATTGCATCCCAGTACCGAGAACCGAGCAACTCCCTTCTAGCAACAATGAAGTATAAGGCATTTGAAGATACTCTGCAGCAATTTCAAGGGGATTATTCTATATTCAGCCCAGAGATAAAGCAAACTTCAAGCTCAGCTCTTTAGGAAAACAAGCTCCTTGCCTTGCCTGACATCTGAATATCTGTCCCAGGAGGGAGTCCCTTTTGCCTCTGTAAAAGGAAAAAGAGAGCCAGTGACAGTTTTAGGCATGGAGCCACGCCATTTTTGTTCTTACACACTTTGCAGTTATTCCCAAGCGACACTGAAGATGTTCCCAGCTCAGGGAGGCAATGTCTTCTGGCCATCCTGGGAAGAAGGGCTATGCTAGGGCTGTATGAGGTGCTTGCAGGCTGCAGTTTCAGGGGTTTCCTTCTTAGTGCCCAAAGACTCCCACAGCACAGAAGAGAGATTGACAATCTGGGCTAGTCCAGTGGGGGATGCTAAAATGCTAAAGGGACAGAAGCACTTCATGTGTGAAGAGAGGTGGAGGGATTTGGACTTGTTCAGTCTGGCAACAAGAAGATGAAAGGGGAAATCTGCTGCCTTCTTTACTTAAAGTCAGAGTATGAAGACCACAGAGCCAGAGGGGCACAGCAAAGGACTAGAGGCAATGGCACAAGTTGCAGCAAGGGAGGTGCTCACTGGATACACAGAAACAAACTTTCACTGAGATCAGAGCAGCCCTGAGACAAGGACCCAGACATACGGTAGGATCTCAGTCCTCTGACATCTTGAAGATTTGGCAGAAAGAAGCCTTGAGCAACCTTGAAGCTAGCCTGGGTTTGAGCAGAAGGTTGGACTGAAGAAATCCAGGGACCTCCCAACCTAAATTCTGTGACCTTGCAAAAACCAGGGGGTGAGGGGACTGAGAAGTGGTTGCGATGTCCCTGCTCATAGGTTTTAGCCTCCTTGTTCTGGAGAACGGTGTTGCAGGGAGAAGATCCTTACACACACAGAGATGTGAGCCCACCCACTTGTCTGCCTTCAGACACGACTGTGCCTGCAGCCATCTCAGTGTGTCCCAGCTTCTGTCTCACTGACCTTTGAACAACTGAGCTGGCCCAGCATGAGAGCCTGTCCTAATGAGCACAGCAAAGCCGTGGCCCCTTGAACTGGTGGCAGCAGTCAGTGCATGACTGATGCCCAGGAGGAGCCTGTGCTCCCCACTCATGTTGCGGGGGCTGGTACTGCCATCCTTCACCTGCTGCATTTTGAGATCAAATTCATGTCTAACTAGTGAAGATTGGGGCTGGAAAAGGCTGGGTGGACATGCTGTTTATGCCCACCATCTGCCTTACCTGCACCTGTGACGTGGCTCCTGTTCTATTCCCTGGATAACCCCCAACCTCCCATATCATCCTGCTTCTCTCTGCCCCATGGCCCCCAGCTGGCTCCCCACCTCTCACTTTTCTACTTGTTCACAGGCATGGCTCATTTTCCAGATCCCTTCTGTCCTCCTTGGAAACAGCAGCAGAGCCACACTTTGGCATCCACTTAGATCCCGTAGTGGGACCACCCTCTTGTAAGCATGAGGACAGGTTTGGTGCCTCTCTTTCCTGATCCCCTCCCACACAGCAGAGGCGGAAATAGTGTCCTCCAAGCCTGTGTCACTTATGGGACCCTGGAGTGCCTGGACAAACTGTGTGCCTGTGCCTGTCCCAGCACTGCTGCTGCCTGTTTTTCATCAGGGAGCAAAGAAGGGAAAGCAGCCAGGGATGAAAAAGCCCTTTTTTGACCAACTTGATTTACTGTAGGTTACCCCAGGTCCCTCCAGTGTAGCATCAGACCCCTGCTCCCCAGATATCAGCCTCTTTACTTTCAATATTGTTCTCCATCCCCTCTTGCTGACACACCCCAGTAACATATCCCCAGTGACTATCACCTCAGATCCCCACTTAGCAGCACCTCTCTCACACGCCCACTTCCCAGAGCCTTCCCAAGCTCAGTACTGCAAAGTCATCACACTTGTGACCATCCTCACACAGGGCTCTTTCTCCTATGGCACATCCCCACTCCCCTCTTCCAGTAGCTCTCCCAGCCAGCCTCCAGAAATGGTCCTTCCAGGTGCCCTCCCTTCATCTTCACCTTCCTCCCTGGCAGGAGCGTGGGAGGAGAAGGCAGGCAAAACCTCTCCCTTAGAGTGGGCGTGCTTAATTTGGTGTTTGTTTTCAGTGCCGTCTGCTCATCACTGCTTAATGGATTTCATTTGTGACGTTTGAAGAACAAAAAAAAAGGGAAATATCCCTGCCTCACTACAGCACCTTCTTTCAAGGGAAAATACCTTCCCTGTTTGCCTCTGGATGCTTGTTTCTGTCTGTGGGGTTCAGCTATCAAAAGGCATGAGTGTGGTCACCTGACTCATGCATTGAAATGCTGCTCATTTTCTCCCTCAAGGAAGCAGATGAAAGGTTTAAATCTGGTGCTGTTCTGCCATGGGAGAAAGTGATGATAATATACAGCCTGTCCCAGTGGAGGAGCCAGGAGAAGAGGGAGCTCTGGACAGGCAGATGGGCTCAGCTGTCCAGGTCTGGCTGCCCTGTGCCCCCTGAGCCTACCCAGCACCAGCAGAGAGGGACTTTCTTCCCTACCTGCTTTTGCTGGGGACAGACCCAGAGAGCCCCTGAACTGGGGATGGCCAGGAAATCTTGACTAATTACTAGTCTGCCCTCAAGTGGGTGCTACTTGAGACCTGTTTGGTTTTGTGTCCACAAAGTCCTTTATTTAATTAAAATCAGGCCTCCAAAAATGTGAAATAATTGCTTCATATTCCTTTAAATAGTTACAAATTTCCTCTTTTGAAATTTCTCTCCTGTTCTCCTACCATGAGTTAAGATTATATGCCACAAGTGGACAGGATAGGCTTTCCCAGCCTCCACACGGGGCTTGGTACCACGTTTCTGATTTGCAGAGGAGCCATTTTCCTGATTGTGGCACTGGCTCTGACTCTTATTTAAGCTGCTGTGAAAGGAGAGGCATTAGGGAACAGCTATCAGGTCTCCAGAGAGCCAGACCTGAGCAGAAGCGTGAAACGTCACTGTGCCTGTGGGTGAGAAGGAAGAAAGTGTGTTAATGCTTTTGAGAAGCACCATCAGGCCACAGACTTTATTTCTCAGCCCTCTTAGCACACCGCAAATAGTAACACCTCCCTCCATCCCTCCCTCCCGGGAGCTGGGAGGCAAAATTAACTATTGCAAAGCTCTCTGGGTGCATGAAACAGAGTCCAGAGGGTCTATGAAAAAGCCTTTCCACAATGCAGATTCTCACTTGTGACGTACTTCAGGTTTTTCACAGGATTAAAAATAAAGCAAGACGAGCCTCCTCCCAGCGCTCGGAGCTGGGGATGTGTGCAGGGATTTGGGCTCAATGCAGACGCCGCTTTCCCCAGCACGAGCGACTTGAAGGAGTGAGCCCAGCCTCGCATTGTGCTTCTAGCACAAAAGGATGGATTTTGAGGCTCAGTGCAAAGGAGCAGCGCTGCCTTTCCCTGCCACCCTGCTCCCACCTTCATTATGGCACAGTGCGCTGCCAGGAGCAATTAAGGAGAACAAATTTTGTTCTCCCAAAGAGCAAGAGCTCTCTCTTGGAGCAGTCGCTTCTCGCTGCTATAACGTGGCTCATCTCAGGAATTTGCCGTGGCTTTTGAAGGGGTGTTGCCAGGCAGGGTAGGATCAACTGGTTTCATTAGAAAGGGCCTGAATGCGAAGCCAGGGAGGGGCACACGGGCTGGTTAAAGGAAGGAAGGATGGTGCCAATCCGAAACCTGTCACCTGGCACTGGGAAGCCTGTGGCAGAGACCTCTGCTCTGCCAGCGTGTCCTCCAGCGAGCCTCTGCCCACACACCAGCTCCTGCCTGGGCACGGGGGACACTGTGCTGTCCCTTCTCCCCTGGGAGACCATCAGGGTGAAGGCATCGACAGTTGCACACCCCCAGACAGTACGAAAGAAGGGGGCACAGGCGCACATGCCCAAGATAGCCGCTATTAACCTCGCCTCATTTTATATATTTTTACAGCTGCCGCAGATGTCTCGGTGTCTCCCTGGAGGGACATCAGGTACTTAGAGCCCTTTCAGCTCAGACAGAGCTGCCTACAGGAGCTGACGGCTTTGGCCCTGTCTCCACGAGGCTCGCTCCTTGCAGGGAGGCTGGTTGAAGTCAGTCGAATCATCCCTGCTCTGAAAGGGACTTTGCAAGGGTGCGGCTGGGTTTCAGCAGCTGGGTCAGTGCCGGCAGCCGCTCACCCAGATCTGATTGTCAGCTCGGGATGGAAATAAGACAGAGGATAAATAAGAAGGGATGTGCTGGGAAGCCCTACAAGAGGAAATAAGGATATTATTATTGATTAATAAAGATAATAACAATAATAGTTATCGACTCGATCTTGCAGCATCGGGCACACCAGCCATGTTGTGCTAATGCAGGGGAAGGGAGAGGTGCAGAACCCCTGCACACCAGTCACACAGCTCATTTGCTCTCGCCCAGCAGAGCCAGAGAGAGCACATTTGTAAAATGTAGCCTGAATATCATAAGCTAAAGTGACCTGTAGGATTTTCACACTACAGTCAACTAGGGAGCTGTTGGCAGCAGTAATCCAGAAGTATTTTTCCATGGCATCAGCCCAGAGCGGGGTGGCATTGCTGGGAAATGTGCTGAATTTGGGAAGCTTTGGAGCTGCTTGGAAGTATATTGCAGGAGATGGAGAGGAATTGGTGTTTGGATTTATGGTAGTGCTGGCGCCCAGTCCCAGGCTCTGTAGCAAAATGGTCTCCCCCTTTAGGCTATCCCTGGACTCAGTGTAGCTCCCTGAGCTCAGAGCTGGCACAGCCATCCGTGGAAATGCTGCATGATGGGATGTATCCATCCCGGCCCAGCTCAGCTCACCCTTGGTGCCAAGGCAGGGGATGCTCTGCATGGAGCTAAGCACTAAACATATTTGCTGTCCTCCAGTTACCTCTCCACCTGGCCCCTTTGCAAGGCAGGTAGCTTTTAACTGGGGAAAGAACCACTGGGGCACTGCTGCTGCTGCTGCATCCCAGGTGAGAAGATGATGAGCTCAGGTGACCCTAACCCACGGTGCTGTGGGGTGGATGCAACCCTGAGTTGGGTAAGAGGCTTATGTTACGGAGGGCATGTGCCACTCTGCACAAGAACAGCTCACATTTGCTTTGTCCTCTCACCCCCTAAATCTGATTTAGGGTGGCCACGTCTCTGCAGCCTCCGATTCCTTTAGTCTGTTTCCAGTCACCCTCCTGGCCACCCTGCTAGTGTGCGGATGTATGTGTGTGTAGTGGGGTGTTAAGCCCTTTAGAGCATGAAATGTGATAGCTGTCCCTACACGCAGTGAACTGGGGCTGCAAAGGGAGATGGAATTAATTGCACCAGCAGTAGCAGTTGATTGGCAGTCAGCATCGCGGCAGCGGGGAGGTGAGTCTGCAAAGGGGGAGCTTTATCAGAAAGCTGGGAATCAGCTTAATCAGGAGGAGTTTTCTTCAGCTGGTAGCTGGACAGAAAACACATCTGTTGGCATTAGTGCCTGAAGGCATCCACTGGGTTGGAGGACCATGGCAGCCACTTGTGTGTCGGCCCAGGCTGCCCAGGGGTGCGGAGAAGGGCTCACAGGACAGCAGCTGGGATGTGCTGCATGAGAAACCTGGTTTGATGTGATCACAGGAAAGCGGCCACAGACAAATCCCTGGGATGTGGGCTCTAAGTGAGGGCTTGGGACTGATCTGCAATACCAAATTTAAAAGTGAATTTTGGAGCTAGCAATTTTCAGAGGTAGCTGTCCCTGGCACCTAAGTCAGAGGATAAGGGACATTCAGCTGCTCATCCTGCGTGAGATTCAGCCTGGCATTTCTGCTCCCCAAGCATGGAGCTACCTTGAACCTGCCGTGCCAGGGCAGGGTAAAGCACAGTGCCAGCCAGGTTTTACTGTGTCATAGGCAGCACTGACAGCTAATCTCCCAAACCCGTAGCTCATCTCCATAACCCGAAACCCACTTTGTACAATTCAGAGTCTCTACTAGGGCCAGATCCTCAGTGACTCCAGCTTGGTGTCTTTCCCTTCTTGGTGCCATGGAGAGGTTTTATTGCAGGCGTCCGAGATGTGAGCACCCAGGCTGATCAGTCCAAGGCTGATAGTCACCATAATGACAAATTACCCCATGGCTCTGCCTTTTGTTACAGGGCTATTGCTACCATGTCCGTGACATAGAGATGAATCATTCTGCCCAGCAGTAGTGCACAGCCTCCTCCGGAATGGCTGCTGGTTACTCATGCACAGCAGGAATACGTGCTGGCTTACTGTTCCGGGAGGGTCATCTCCAGCTGCCTCTTCAAAATGCAAGAAGGGGGTGATTTGCCCCATGCCGTGGCTGAGTGGGGCTGATAGCCTAGATGGGCAAAAAGAGGGGCAGCAAATTGTCCCTGCCTGGCTATGGGAAACACAGTTGTGCAGTCTTTTCTGAGCATTAGGAAGAGCCAGAATTCCCACCGTTGCGTAGAGTCATTTGAGCTGATCTCAGTAGGAAGCAGGGCTGGGTAGCAGGGCCCTGTGTTCAGCTTGTAGCTGATTCCCTGCCTGACACAGGAAAATGAACTAGGGCTTGTCTGCACCAGAGAATTTCCCCCCTGCACTAATCTGGTCTGGCAGAGGAGGCAGAGCAAGGTGCCAAAATGGTTTTTTTCCCTTTTCCTTTTCATCCTCTTTTTAAATAGCAGTTCAGCTGATGGGCAAAACACGGTCTACAGTAGCTTTACAGGCAGCAGAAAATTAGTTCAGCTTTTACCCTCATTAGCTGATTGCCAGTAATTAACATTTTGTCATTAACTACAGATGTTTATGGCCTGGAAGAGAAGTTTGGGTGTCTCCATAGTAGCTCTCAGAAATGCACTGATTATCTCCATTTAATTGGCTGCCTGTGCCTCAGTTTCCTTCTCTGCTAAGGGGAAAAAAAGGTCATAATGACTCACCCCTGTCCTCTGCTTTACATCCCAGCCTGTAAGGGCTGTCAAAGGAAAATGGGCTGCCTTCAGATATAGGTCTTTTTAGGAAGTTCAGCTTCAGGAAATGGAGTTTTTCACTCTTTCTAGCTTGCCAGCCCTTCCCTTTAATGAGCCTCACTGTCCAATAGCTCATAATCTTCTTGGCATTGACTTTTCATTGTGTCCTGGACCTTTATTCAAACTACTATCTTCAAATAAGCATGGATGCCCATGAGTTCATTCATGCCTGTTTTTTGATGGCACCTGGTTACAGTAAGGTATGTTATAGAACCAGAGCTGGGAACCAGGTGGAACAGCCTGAGGACCCAGCTCCTGGTCTGAAAAAGCAGGCAGAGCCCAGCACTTGGGTCACAAACCCATTGGCAGCTAGGGATGGATAGCACTCGTTCATGGGATGCCTCTTTGACAAGCTCCTGTATCTCCCTGCATTTCAGAACAAATCCTTCCACAGCACTTGGTTTCTCATTAAAATAAATGCATTTATGTAGCAACCTCTTCGGGAGGAGTAGCCCCACGGTAGCAAATTCTTGTGTGCAGCCTGGCATTTCAGAGGAACGATGTAATGGGGAAAAAAGCCAGCTGGAGTTTAATCAGGAGAACCAAAGGAAACCTCTCTCCTCTCCCCACTGCTTGTGCCTGAGGCACTGAGCAGGGCCCAGCACTGACCTGGTTGTGGCTCTCCTCCCCTCCTGTTCCCACTGCAGCTGCCACAGCCCTGGAAAACATGAAAGGCAGCAGCACTCCGCACAAAAATGTCTTTCCAGGAGACAGCTCTAAGTGTCACTGAGTGAACAGGGAGAGGTAGGAAAAACTGGAAAATCATGCACAATACTCTGCCAGTTTCCCTTTGAGAGTCATTGCTGTTTATGTCCCCAGCATCCTCCCCTCCGTTCCTCCTGCTGTGCTGGGAGCCTCAGTGCTTCCCAGCCCTTCCTCCTCCTCTGCCTACGTAGCCATCTACACCTTCTGATGCTCTTTCTGTGAGCAGGAGGGCGCGGAGCAGAGATTGACAATGGAGTTCAGAGGCCCTGGGGATCAAGCAGTGACGCTTTCTGGCTGCCGCAGTGACTCCGAGTCTCTGTCTGGTGGTTCCACGCACAGGATTGTACACCAGTGCCTCTCCCAGACACTGCTACGGTCTCTGCAGGTTGAGACAAAGGCTCTGGCTGTATCTGGAGTCAGTGGCAGTCTTTAACAGAAGGGAACATAGGTTTTCAGCAGAGCTAAAAGCAGCTGGGTGATTTCTGGTTCACGCACCAGGCCCAGAGCTCAGCTGCTCTCTGCACGGGCAGGGAGTTTGCCTGTGCCAGCAAAATGCACATCGATGCAGCCTCGCACACCGACCCCTCCCACACAGCAGTGCTGGCTGCCGATGCATTCCCGTCGCTGGATTTATATCCCAGCAGTGCCCCGGCGGCGCTATTGCTGTTAATAGGTGTCAGCATCAGCACCAGCAGGTTTGATGGTCCCCAGGCACCGCTCATCTGAAGGATAGGGACATTGCAGTATCCGGGCTGGGGCTGCTCCAGCACAGGATGGGAATATTGGTGAGGGAGTCCGTGGACAGGCTGTCACACTGAGGGAGGGAGGCAGCAGAAGTGGGCTTTTTGCAGCAGTGCCCAGCATTTAAGTTTTTTTGCTCTCACACCTGTTTATTTTCCTCTCCTCCTCTGTGGGTGTCACCTGCAGAGTCTTTGGCACTGCTTTTCTCTTTGGCATGCCCCAGCTTTGCACAGATTAAATGCAAGTGTGGCTGACAACCCCTGGAGTAGCACTGGGAAAGCATGACAGCACAGAGTACACCATCCCAGGAGCAGCCAAGACAAGTGAATTACTGGGCATCTGGATAAATCCAAGGGGGAATCCAAGGATTGGCCTCAAGCAGGGACAGTATGTGGCCAGAAGCCATGTCACAGCCACACATAACACCAGGTCATTAGGAAGGAGCAGGACCCCCGAGGCTGCCCAAGCTGTGCAGAGCATGTTTGCACGCAGCAGGAGCTGTGTGTCTTGGAGCACTCTGTGCTCTCAGCATCCTGCTCATGCTCAGGGCATGGGACAGTCACATCTGATCTAGTGCCAGAGCAGTGACCCTCTTGGCATGACTTCTAAGTCCCAGTGGCTGTATTAGCTGTTGCTGGACCCATTGCTCAGCTCTCCACCTCTGCCCTGAGTGCTGTCCTGCTGGAGTTGCTTTACTCAAGGCAGGAATCCCCAGTCCTGGATTTCCCTCTGCTCTTGGCAAATGGGCTTTCCCCATAAAGTAGAACCCTCAAACACCTACAGATTCCCTGTGGAGGGAAAATTTCCAGGCTGTCTTTTGGTGAAATCTCTCCTCAGCACCTCACCCAGTCACACAGAGTGACATAGCTGCTTTGCAGGCAGAGAGGGAACTCCAGAGCAGCCTGGAAAATGTGGTCTTCCTGTTCATTAGATGTCTTCAGGATGGGAGGATCCTCCACCAACAGCCTTGGCAAACACTGTCTCCCGTGCTGGCAGCTGGTCCTAGTTCTGGTTTCCAGGAGTAAAGATCTGGAGTCTACAGGGAGGTCTTGAAGAAAAGATGGATCAAGCTGATGAAGACTGCTGTCCTCTGTGCCTAGCAGTCAGATTCTCTGGTGCCTAACTGTGTGAACTAAAGCAATTTCCAGAATACCAAGGCATTTCTGACCCTGTCTTTGTGTTCTCTCCATTTTGTGTGTATACTCCAGAGTCTAATAAGGAATTCAGCTCAGTGCATTGATTTTCCTCCTCTGACAGTTTTTAATAAGGTTTCTCTTCCATGCATTCACTTATTTTCAAGACACATAAGCAATTTTATCTTAGAACTCTCTTACCCTTGCCAAGTTTGGCTGAAAGTGGCCAGTGACTAAAAAATTATTTATTGGGGGTTTTACACAGGCCCATGTATTACCAACTGTGCAGTCTTGCAAGCATCATTCCCATTACAAACCATGCTAAAAAGGGGAAGAGCAAAACCTGGTGCGACTAGTCATGATGGGGGAAGATGCAACACTATAGAGATGGCAGTGATGGCAGAGGGGAGGTAGCTCTGACTGCAGGAGAGAGGAAAGAATTACACTCAGCAGCGCTGCTAAAGCAATTGGATATGTTTGACATGTGCTAGGATGGTCCCGAAAACCACAGTTGTGGACAAAGGTTGATACTTCAGGTGTGGCTGAGTGTTGTTTTGAATGCCTCCATGCTTGTGTATTTCACAGGGTTTGAGCTGGAGAACTAGACAGATTGTTGGGGGTCCCTGGGAAAACTGGGGCAGGTACAAACTGGTGTGTGCATTTCTGCCAGCATTAGAGCACAAGCACAATGTGCCCCAGGGAAGGGCTTCAGGGCTGGACTGCCAAAGTGTCTCAAAGGGTTTGGATGAGAAGGTCTCTGGCAAGTGCTCAGTGTGCCAATGAGAATGGAAAAAGCCCACGGGACAGGTCATCCCCATGAGTGCAGTAATTAGGAGAGAAAGTCCTTGATTTTCTTGACAGTGCCTGTGTGGCCCTTTGGCCACCAGGTGGATGCCAGTGAGACCTTTTAGCATGTGGAACTTTTTCTGTTATTCGGAGTGTAGCAGCTTGGCCGGAAAAACTGCATCCAGGTCGGGGATGGAGAGGCACCTGGGACTCAGTGTGAGCCTGTGCCCCAGAGATTCAGGGAGAAAACAGTAGAAGAAGAGAGCAGGGGAGCAGGCTGCAAGAGGAGGCAGGTTATTCTGGTCACGTATAGTCATGGAGCTGAGGTCGTGGGTACCTCAGAACACTTGGAAATGGAAGTGGGAGAGGAGGAGTGTGTGCAGGTGATCAAGAGCCTGATTAACGTTCTCCCGTGGAGAATGTGTGTAACTGCACGATGTGTGTAACTCGTGGCTGGAAGGTGACAGCTATTAAACAGACATGCAGAAGCCTTTAGGAAACAAAGGTAAATTCATGGATTTATTTAAGCAGTTCTTTTATAAAGCAGTGCTCCTGCTTTCTCTGTGGTGCGAAATTCTGTCAGGTTTCCCTCATTTCAGACCCAGTGACACCTATAATTTCAAACATAACTAGGTTTTGTTTAAGACTTCAGGAGCTGGGGGACCTAACACATCTCTCTGTAAGTTCTTCAATAGCTAATTGCTTTCACTGCTTCGAAAAAATGCACTTTATTTCTAGACTGTATCTGCTCACCTTCATCTTCCATCTACTGGATCTCCTTCTGCCTGTCTAGTGGATTAAAAAGCCCTCCACTGTTAAAAGCCTTCTCCCAGTGGTAGTACTTAACAGATTACAGTCACGTCACGTCTTCACCTTCTCTTCATTAAGCTAAGCAGATTAAGCTTCTCTCTCTACTCACTAGAGAGACAGGTTTTCCCAAACAGACTCACAGTTCTGCTTTTCACCTCTGAAATTGTAGGAGGTTTGTGCAGAGTCAGGGTACTCTCCAGATGGTTCAGATGACCAGACTAACCTCAAGACATGAGGATAAGGTGTAGGCTGTGTTTGAGAGGCTGAACTCAGTCTGAGGTGCTGATCTGGCAGACTCTGGTCCATGGAGATGAAGCACAGTACAGCATAGTCTTGGAGACCTCTCCTCTCCACTGTATCTCCTTCCAGGATGTATTTACAGGATTTGGAGGTGAAAGAACTTTTCTCAACTTCCTCAACTTTGAGCAGCTCCTCTCTGCATCTGGCAGTCCTTGGGTTAATCTTGCACTGAGAAGTTTACTGATTTGCAGAAATTTCCCATTTACTTCTTGTGTGCACTTCGTTAAAGATAGGCCCATATGTCCTGTCTGCTCATCTAGTATGAAGAGGATTGACACAAACGAATGGTGCCATCCACAGCCTGATCATATTTGGCATCCTTGAATTTGGCAGAGGCTGTGGAGCTAGCTTAAAAAAGAAGAAAGAAGAAAAAACTGTAAGATGCTGTCAACTCTGCTTTCCTAAACGGTTTATTAGAAAGTACGCTGTAAGAATCTGCTCAGCATTTTTGTGATTTGATCAAGAGTACCCAGGAGGGATGAGTGAAGCAATCTGGAAGGAATAAGAATTGATCCAAAGCTCAGCCTGAAACTTATTGGAACTTCTTAAGTTTGAGCAGCTTCGTGTAATTGTTCCCACTGCTGCTTTCATGACCTCTTACCTTGCTAACACTGGGACCTGGGTTCCACATAACAGAACTGCTCCAAAGCCAGGACATGTCATGCCTGACCAGACTTGCCAAGTCTTGAAGAGGATCTCTGCCTCTGGATTTCTGGCCAAGCCACACTCCTCAATCATAGGTTTCTCCCTCAGTGTAAATGCACAGTTTCTCATCCTGGCAGTCTGAGGACATTCTGTCATTGCTGTCACCCAAGAGCAGTGGGTGGGATAGGCCTCTCAGTTGGGGACTGAAGGATGTTCAATCCTGTGTCTTTGCATGATGTTTTGTCATGTTGTCTGTGAAGCATGAATTCCTTAGTAGCTGATTTGGTTTAATGTGCTCAGATTGTTTTGTGTCAGGCCCCCGAAGCCTTTCCTGTCCTCTTTGGTTTGTGGAATAAGGAAAGGGATGTCCAGCTTTGCCAAGGACTGAAGAGTCCTCAAGACTTGGAAATCTTCAGTGAGATACAGAAAGATTTAATGTGGGACAAGACTGAGCAGAAAACAGCTCCAAGCTTTAGGGCGAGTAGAAAGAAAACTAATTATTGGAAATTACCCCAATGTCACCACAGTCTGCCTGCTGCTTGGGGACCCTTCCAGCCCAGACCCAGCAGACTGCCTGGAGCAGTATTACTGAGTTAAGGATCTCTGGTCCCCAGAGTGATGGAAAAGCTTGTGTTTATCTCAAGAAGCTTGCTTTCATGGCAGTGACTGTTCCCACTGGTGGCAATGAAAGTTCTCATGATGCTTTTGGAAGGGGCATCCAAACAAGTGCCTGGGCCGCTCGCCAGGCTGGGGAAAGCACTGGTTCTGTCATCTGCCTAGGCCTCTCCTCAGAATTATGAAATTGTGGTGTTTGCCAACACCAGTGGCGTTGATGGTAAATTACTACCTTTAGTGGTGCCTCCCTGCTTTGGGCTCTAATCTCCCACATTTCCAGTTGCCTATACGGACACCTCCTCTCCATGTGTCAGGTAGGTGAGTTGTGCATTGAGCAGTACATTTGATGCCTTTATGTGGCACCAGACTTTCCAGAGCAACAGGACTTCTCCAGAGGAAGAACCTGCTTTCCCAGGAAGGTGATACGGTGGTGGCTGATGATGAAGCTTAGCAGATATTAACATATTAACTCTGAAATTGTGCAAGTAATGGGGACCCAGTTCCCTTTCTGTCCTGTGAAAGGTCTTAGGTAGCAGATACACTCAGTTACAATGCTCAGACTAAAAATAATTAATCCTTATGAATGCTGAGAAAGAGTTTAAGGAGACTCCTGCCTGTTTGGTTATAAATCCTGGCTAAATGCATTCACCAGTCAATCAAACACATGACACTGACTGCATTTCTTAGCAAGCAAGGAGATTATTAGCTGGCTGGGCAGGGCAAGTGGATCAGAGTGCTGACCTTTTGAAGTCAGTGCCCCTAAGGTTGTTAAAATCTCCCCCTCAATATCCTCCTGAACTTCCAAAAAACACACTTGGATAGGATGTTTAACTATTTGTACTTGAAGTCATGGGTGATAACTTCAAGCCTCAGGAATGCTAACCCCATCCAAGACTACAAAAGGAACTGTGCAACACTGAGGAAATCTCCCATGCAAAGATTCTTTACTATGCAGCAATCATGGGTGTTCTCTGTGTAGAATCATAGAATGGTTTGGGTTGGAAGGGGCCTTAAAGATTCCAGGTTTCCAACCTTATTGCCATGGCCAGGGGGACATACCATCTATGAGGTTGCTCAGTGCCCTATCCAACTTGGCCTTAAACACTGCCAAAGATGCGGCACTCACAACTTTTCTAGGCAAAATATATGTGTACAAGTTCACATTTCTTTTTATACCTTAAAAAACAAAGAACATGAGAAGGTTGGGAAAATATAGTCTATAAAACCAAAGGATAAGAAAAAAGGGAAAAAATCCCAGAATTATTTGTAACTGAGGAAGAACTGCATTCTCTTCAGCTTTCTTCATTTCTGAACACTTCCAGAGTAAGCTCCAGAACTGCAGTCCCCACCCTGCTAGCAGAGCTCAAGCCACAGCTGCTGCATAGTGGTTTTGGCTTATCAGGGACAGGAAAAGCCTGATGGAAGGACAGAGTGGCTGGATGGGCTATTACTGGAATGCACTAATGAAATCTGCTGATGCCATGAGGTTCAGAGGCATCATCTGTTGAGAGGAAAATGAGAACCTCAGCTTTGGGTTGCTCTGCATAATAGAAATTACATTGAACCTATGTAGAGGTACAGGGAATAACAACTTGGATTTTCAGTGTTGCAGTGGAAAGGGCAGTGCTAGACCTAGCAGGCTGGGTGTTTCATGCAGAGACAGGAAAATCATGACCATGGCACTGGCAAGTTCTCCTGGGGAGGCCTGGGCAGAGGAGGATTTCTGGGATGGTCACAAGCATGGAGACCCTTTGGAGGTGAGGAAGACACCAGCCATGTGTTTAGCTTAGGAAGGCAAAGTCTGAAGGAGAGATGCTGGGCTATTCTAGCTCTGCTAGGTGGGAGATGGGAGACCACAGCATGAAGGAGCAATGTCCACTAGCAGTCAGCATGGTTCTCAAAGGAGAAAAATTCAGAAACAGCCTCTCAATAGGAAAGACATGAAGAAAAATCTACTTTAAAAAGCCTGGGTCCTTTACTTGGGATTGATGCTTGCCTTGGAGTCATGCAACTTGATCTACCCAAGTTCAAAGTCTCCCCTATAAAAACAGTCAGTTCAGAAGAGTTTTGTGTAAATCAACCACGATTTTATATCCCAGAATCTGTAACCCTGCTATTCTTCACACACCCAAAACTTATTTTCCAAAAATAATAATTTAGGTGGCTACAAGTAAGAAGAAGGTGGCATGAAACTTTAGCTGGAAGAAGACTTGAGATTCCACCAGTAGGTATACAATTCTATATGTACAGTTTGTTAATCCCAGCTGGATTTGTTTGTTTTAGTCATTTGAGACTCATTCAGTAGCAAACTAAAAATAACTTTGAACTTATGACTATTTCATCATCTCTGGTTTCTTCTCCCTGCTCAGAAACTAGAACTATAAATCAGACAGTTCATCTTTTAATCTACATCTCGTTGATGAAATGGGTCTTAATCAGAGTAAAGCCTCCTTTGAACTCAGAATATGGAGTCTGGGCAAGGTCTAGATCTCCACACACACTCTTCATCCCACCTAAGTAGCCAGGTCAGCTGTCAGGAGGCAGAGAGAGGAGATTTGCTCTGATCCAGCTCCTGCTCTCATAAGCTGCAAGCACAGACATCCTGACCTTGTCTTGGTTTTGTCTCATTTCTCGTGGCCTTGTGGCGAGATGAGAGAGAAGATGTCAGTCATTCAGGTCAGTATTTAAACTCCCACTCACTGTCCAGCTGGTGGCTGTCCAGCATGGCTATGTGAGGACAAATCCTGATCAGCAGGCAGCTGGGATTGGCACTGTAGCTCATCACCTGTAGCCAGTGCAGGCTCAGAGGTACTGAGAGTCCCATCGCACGTGAGCCATCTGTGCCAGGCACTGCGACCTCTCCAGCACCTGAAGTTACCAACACTCCCAATGCTCTCCGCTAGGAAAAGGCTCTTCCCGGGAGGTGCAGCTGGGAATCAGGCTCTCCTCCTGAGCCTGACCGAGGGACAGCAGGCTTTCCAGCTGGTGTTCAAAGGACTTAGAGCAACTGTGTTTCTCCACTGACAAATTGCAAGGTCCACTTTAAATGGATATCTTCAGCTTTCCTGAAATCTCTCGAAAACGTGGAAAGTAGAAGGTAAGACTGTCGTTGGGGTGCGTGGTCTCTATGAAAAACAGTCCCCTGTTGCCCCACATTATTTGTCAGACCTCTCCACCTAGAAATGTCTACAGCCCCACAAATCAGGATCTGAAAAAGGTAGCAAGAGGGCAGCTGAGCAAGGAGGAGTCTGGCAAGGCTTGCTGGTCCATCCCAGAGTGACCGCTTCACATTTCTCCTTCACTCAGAAGAGGCTGCCAGCCTTCATCAGCCCCAAAGCAAATTTTGTACACAATTATTCCTTCAGCAATCCCATGTAGTAGAACTCTTCAAATGCTCCTCACTCACTATTCTTGTGTGACATCCTTGTCCTGGTCATAAGAGACTGTGCTTAAGACTCCCAGCTCCTGCTGGGGCTCTCCAGCCTGCTCCTGCCCTGCTGGCACTGCCTTCCTAGGAAACAGCAGACCTCACGCACAAGCTGCTTGGTTCCCCATCAAAAATCAGTTCCCAACCTGCTTTGCATGGCCCCAGTGGAGGTAGAAAACCTCCCTCCAGTCCAAGTGAGCCCAGGAAAGGGCCTTTAGCTCTTCAGAGCCAAAAACGCAGGGGGTTTGGACACACCCTCCCTGAGCAACCTGCCCCGAGACCATGGTGTGAAGAAGCATGAATTACCCAGCCAGTAATGCCACCTGCACAGAGAGCATTAAATGACTCAGTGGGCTTTTCTGCCAGTTTATTAGGGGTTTTAAAATGTTTTTACTATTATTTAGCTTCCAAGAGCATTTTTCACATCCTCTCATCTGCTTTTAATGGATTGCATTTAGTTTGCTTTTTCTTTTTTTTTTTTTTTAACCCAAGATTAAGGCATTATCTTCTGTTTCTAAACCTGAGCTGGTCAGTATCTTTGTCAAAGTATTTGTTATGTCTGGGGTTTCTTTTCTATGTGTGTTAGGGAGAGCAGGAGGTGAAGCAAGAATAGATGTCTTACAATTATTCACTGTGCCTGCCATGAAAACCATTCCTGTTTGAAATGAAGTCTTGTTATCTCGAACATGCCTCTTACGTCTGTGGTGGCAGCTGCCAGAGAAAATGCATTACTCTTCCAGCTTGTGCAGTGAGGTTGTGGCTCTGTGTGTGGGAAGGGAGGAGTGTTTTTTCTGGAAGGACCCTTTACCCAAGTGCAGATGCCTTTCCATCACAAAATTTCTGCTCCTGGGATGAGGGACACCAGGAGAAGAGAACATGGGGTTTGTTCCTCAGGAAAACATGGGGAAGAGCAATTGAGATGAATGGTGTGAGCACGTTGCATTTTTAGGCAGACTCTGCTGTCACTCGGCTCTGGCGAAGGCTAACATGCTTCTCTGGTGGAGCAGAGGGCCTCCGAGAGGAGCAGCACAGCCCGCACTGCCCACCCACACAACAGCACATCAAGGTCTCAATCCCATCCTTTCCCAAAGTCTTCGCCAGCTCTGGAGATGGAGGCGTGTGTGGATGAGACGGTGCCTCTCAGAGCAGCTCTCCAAATTACGTCATGGGAGAAAAACAAGGAATGCAGGCAGGATGGAGGGAAGAGGGAGGCAGGCAGACTGGAAGGGTGAGCCCAGAGGCAGGCAGGGGAGAGGAGGACAGTAGGATCCTAGAAGCAGAGGCAAAAAGAGAGTTTGATACTGTCGTCAAGCCAGGAGGATCAGGGGAAGAGCATGGGCATCCCAAGAACTGTGTGTGGCTGTGCTGGAATGTGTGGGTGTATTTGCTATCTGACAGAGATTGCACAGCATCTTCATCTTCCCTATCTAATATATTGATTGTGATTAATGCCATTACATGGCGTATCTGATTAATTAACAATGGCTTCCCGCTTTGCGACTGCTCCTTGCCCAGGACTGCGTCAGCTCTTACCCGGCAGATGCTGGCACTGGTACTGCTGATCCCAACATGGGCTCCCCACTGCCCACCAGGGGAGCACTGCGGCTGGGGTACAAACAGGAGGGCTGGAGGGGATGCACAAAAGCCCCCCACTGGTGGCAAACCAAGCTTTGTCACAGGGAGAGCAGGGTGGCTCATAACAGCAGAAATTACAGCAGAGGGGAGGATGTTCGTCTGGTCAGATGGAGCAAGAGGCTTGAGAAGTCAGAGTTGCCCATATGCAGGGCCTCACAGCCCCAGCTGCCATCTCTCCTTGTGACATTTCTCTCGTGGATGGTTTTTGATAGCTGATAACCTGTTTCCATGACAACCAGCCTCTGTTGTGACATCGGTCTTGAAACAAGCTCAGGCTGATGTTTTCAAAGTTCCTGCATGTCTCAAGCAGTCAGAGGGCTGCCTTTGTGCCCTCCACTCATCGCTGGCAGGCCTCCGAGGCTGGGAGGAGGAGGGTAAAGTTTCCCTCTAATGAGGGCAGTGGGTGCCTGGCTACATTTTTATGCATTAGTGAACCAGAGAGAGATTAAAGGGTAGAGGCTCCACTAAAGGATTAGCAGATTTGGTTATTCAACTATCTCTTTAAATTATTATCCCTAATTATAAGTATGATGAAAGTCCGCTTGGTGAGGGATTAGAAAAGAGCCAGATGCAGCTCTTGGGGCTCTTGTGCTAGAGCCTGGCTCTGAGGAAGATCTCCATGTTGTGCTTTTGTGTGCTCCACTCTGCTCTTTCTTGCCTGGTTGGAGAACAGCTCCCTTAAAGGGGAGCTGGGGCCCTGGTGCTCCCTTTCCTGCCCTCTGAACCCAGTGAGATGTCCCATGTGTAGGAGAAGCCAAGGGCGAACGGGACCCCCATCTCCTTTTTGGCTCTTCACCATCTCCGTTTGCTTTCATTTCTGACTGCACATGGTTTCTTTGCCTTCCCACATCACAACACGATCAGAGTCTGACCATTGCTTCCAAAACCCTTTGGGGTCCTCACATATGCTCCAGACAGAAAAAGTATTAGTATTTTAAATCCACACAGTCTTTGCTGCATACAGATTTTTTGCTTCTGTGACATTATTTTCACTTAAAAGGCTCCAAAGTAGTGGGGAAGAAAGTCACAGCCACCAAAGGTGCAACAGTTTACATGGGGCCAGACAATCAAAGTGCTCTGGAAAAGGGTGAGCGGAAGGACAAGGACTTCTTCCTAAGAAGAAAGCTGAAATTTGGGCAGGAAACAGGGAGTAACCCACCTATGCCTGTAAAGTTCACACAGAGAGGTTTCAGGCTATTTTGGGTGTTATTTTGTGGGTGCTGAACCCCAGTTTTCCTGGCAAGCTAGCTTACTCTTTGCTGGCAGCCTGCAGGGTCTGGATTGAGAGTCTACTGTGATGTAGAGCTGAGCATTTGGGACCAGAAAAGGGCCTAAGATCAAGGGGTTGAACTAATGAAGCTCAAACATCCTCTTGGGGAGGGGGAGGAGCAGCTGGCATTCATGAGCCTGGGTCATGCCAGGGTCTTGGAGGTACTAATCTCATGGGAAGAGCTGGGAGAAGGACCCTACAGCCCCATGTGAACCATGCATCAGGACAGCTCTTTGGGAGCCCCAAACCCAGCTGCAGTCGTCTGGGTTCTCTTGTAGCTGTGGTGGTGTGCTACAGATTTGATTGAATAATTTCTTTTGGGGGGGTTGGGTCTTTGGGGGTGGGGGAGAGTAAATTGCTGGCAAGAATTCAAAACATGGCAATTAATAGGCTTAAAGTGTCATGTTTTACAAGACTGTGTGCACAACTTACAATAATGGGAATTGTAATTATAAGTTCTCCCAGCTGACGGGGAAGGCACAGCTTTGAGAGTTGGAGTGCCTTATCCAGCCCACCCCACAGCATCTCTTTGGGATGAGGAAGAAATGAGCTGCAGAGCTTGGGAATGGCATCATTTTAAGGAACAGTTGTTACATAGGCTCCTAGAGGAAACCTGAGTAGTTCCAGGTGGGGATTGGAATCCACATCCAAAATGGACATCACTGTCACTGCCAAGGTCACAGGGCTTCAAGTTAAGTGCTGGTAACCGCCCCGGTATCTACCCCCAACCTGTGATAACTGTGGCTTTGCTGAGCTTCTTGCTGAGGACAGAGGAGAAGGAGATCAGAGGGGAGGTGAGAAACCCAGTGGAGCTGCATGCTCTGCCAGTTTGTGTGTCTGGTGGAATAAGACTGCATGACATGCCAGAAGCTCTGCAGTGTGGGGGCAGCAGTGTGGTGAATCAGAAGGGCTCCCTGTACAGGGCCAGGGCCAGTGCCCCAGACATCTGCCCACCTCTGCCACTGCCGTGTCCACAAGGCATGGTGACTCCATGGTCCATGTGTCAAATCCAGTTTAGGAGAGAATTTTGTCTTTGTTGACTCTGAAACTCATAGCAAGGACAGCCAACACAAAGGCCTCATAGGAAAAACAAAAACAACACAGGTGAGCAGTTCATCATGGTGGGGTTTATTCCCTATTGTCAAGGAAAGTTGGAAAGCAAACCTCCTCCAGCTCCTGATGTGCCCACCTTCCTGCCAGGCTGCTCGGTAAAATCTCTGCCCACAGCCAAGACTGGTCTGTGCAGTTCTTGCTCCTGCACCATTCCAACCTGGACCTCTTGTGTTATGTTTATGAGGTGCTGGTAGAAGCCTGATTCATAGCTCTCAGCTGAGGGGCTGGGACTGCACTTAATGAAAAGCAAGAGTTAGGAGCAAATGTTGCCTTGGATGAGTTGGTCAGAGCGTGGCGTTAATAACACCACAGTTGTGGGTTCGATCCCCGCATGGGCCATTCACTTAAGAGCTGGACTTGATGATCCTTGTGGATCCCTTCCAACTCAGAATATTCTGTGATTCTGAGATAAGTTGTTACAGTTTTATGTGGGTTTTTTCAGCTAGATTTATGCCCCTGTCCAGTCCTGTTCTGTGTCTGGGGGTTACTGCTGCAAATAATTAATAAATAAGTGGAAACCTGGGCTGGAATCCCTGCATTTAAGCAGAAATGCACTCCCTTTTGGACTAATTTTCTGATGGCTGGAAAGGAACAGGACATCTCCAAACTCCCTGACCTTTAAGCTGAAGGGTTTTCCACCATGTTTCAGTAACAGCATTCAAAGTCACCCTCTTGCTGCTTTAAATGGTTCACAGCTTGCAGGGCCTTAAATGAGTTGTGTATTGTGAAGAGTAAATTACATCACAGTGTGTGCAACTGGCTCCAGCTGAAACATGAGCCTTCCTTCTCCTGAGTCAGCGAGTTCTCCCAACTAACTTTTAAGGCCATTAATGTTTAAATGTCATCTGCACAGAGGACCTGGGACCCTCTCTTTTGAATGCTGAGGTCAATCACTGACTACAGAACGCCCACAGAGCAATAAGGATTTTAGTTGCTCACACTCCCTCCTTTTGCAGGGAGATTATTTGTTCACAGGAGTATGGTTGGGGGTCTTACAGGGGAATGCAAAGTATGCCAGGAGGATGCAGTGTGTGATGGCTGGAGCTCCCTAGTGGGTCCCGAGTCCTGGGTTTAACTCTTAAGTTCACATTCAGTCTTCTGAACCATCTGTCCTTCCCGTGCCTCAGTTTCCTCAGCAGTAAGTTGGAGACAGTGGTCTCCCTACCTATGAATCCTGAAAAACAACTCATATGAGAGGGGTTATACTCTCCATGTGTTGCTAATAAATACTGCAATGCAAATCATTTGGTAGCCTTACATATAATTATATACCCTCCTTAATTATTGAACAGCTGCTTTAATAAAACATGCAACAAATAATTCAAAATCTATTCAAAGAAAAAGATGTGCAAAAATTCTTCCTGTAAATACGTGCAAAAAATAATTTGCGTATTACTTAAAAATCAGAGCAGTCCTTTGCTCTATGTATAGAGAATAATTGAATAGAAAAATATTGAAGTTAGTAAACAGCAAATTAATAATTCACATAGTGTTTACAGTCACAGTACACTATATTTTTCACCAAGTGCATGTTCTCTTTTCGCCAATCGACCAAAGAGATGCTGCTGTGAGTAAACTGTCAAGTCCAGCTGACACTGGGGTCTGTGAAAACCTGCCATGATGGAAACCCAACCCCTGTCTAGAGATCTGCATCATTTCAGCTCCAGATCCACGCAGTGACCTCATTTGCATGATCTGCATCCTGGTCCTGTTACACAGACTGAATCCAGTTTATGGCACACAGATAAATTGATTTTGTATTATTTTTCTTGCTCCTAGCTCGGCAGTGGTCAGTTTTGGAGGTGATTGTCCTGTGTTAACATTAATTCTTCCCTAGAGCTGTCTGAAAATCTATTGACTGGCCCGTACCAAAATCTCCGTGTTGCACAGGAAAAATAAAATGTCATTCAGGAGTCTCTTTTTAAGAGGAAATGGGGATAGAACCCAATTTTGCCACAGACCTCCTGCGGGATTTTGGTGAATCACTCAGACCCAACCTGAACTGTCACTACAGTGTGCAAATTTGGGGGAAAAAGGAAAAACGTTGGCTGCCTGCTTTGCTGAGCCCCCTGCCTGTTTCTGTGGGGAGCAGTGCTGAGGTGAGCACCTTCAGTACTCACGTACTGGGTGCTCAGGGCTTCAGAGCGTTGTCAGCACTGCTGCAGGGGGGGTTGAAAGCAACTGCGCTTTGCAGAAACATGAGATGGTGTTTCTGGAGCAGCTTCATGGACCACCAGGTTATGCCCCCAAAGACAGCCCCATCCAGCAGTGCAGCATCACTGCTTCATCCTCGTCCCCAGCCGTGACAGGGAGAAGGTGTCCTCACACTTCACACACGCAGTGGTGCAGGAGGGGACACCCCAAGGGCAGCGATGGGTCAGCCTCCATAGGCAGCTGGGACCAGGCTGGGGATGCCACAGAGTCATAGAATAGTTTGGGTTGGAAAGGACCTTTAAAGGTCAGCTAGTCCAACCCCCCTGCAATGAGCAAGGACATCTCCCCCTACATCAGGTTGTTCAACCTGACCTTGAACATTTCCAGGGATGGAGCATCCACCACCTCTCTGGGCAACTTGTCCCACTGTTATACCACCCTCACCATAAAAACGTCTTCCTTATATCTAATATAAATTGACCCTTCTTTAGTTTAAAACCGTTACCCTTTGTCCTGTCACAACAGGCCCTGCTAAAAAGTCTCAGTTTTTCTTAAAGACTTCCTTCAAGTACTGGAAGGCTGCAGTCTGGTCTTTCTGGAGCCTTCTCTTCTCCAGGCTGAGCAACCCCAGCTCTCAGCCTGTCTTCACAGGAGTGGTGCTCCAGCCTTCTGGTCATCCTCAGGGAACTCCTCTGGACTTGTTCCAGTACCTCCATGTCCTTCCTGTGCTAGGGACCCCAGAGCTGGATGCAGTACTCCAGGTGGAATCTCATTCACTTGCACCTGTCTGCATCTCCACAGGAGACTGAGAGTCAGACTGATCTAATGAGGGCAACACTCCAGGGGAGGTTTTAGACCTGAATTCAGCAGCTTTTAGGTGGCTTTGGTTCAGATCAGCTCCAATCTTCCACTTTTTCTAATGGCACTGTCCAGGGCACATCTCTAGAGTTTGGTGCATTTAAAAGTGCTAACTAAATCTTGGGGGAGAGGGCCTTTTCAGAGGCTCTTTGAAAAGGTTTTTCTAAGATTTAGATTTATGCTGTGTCCCTTCCCTTTCTTCAGATCTGAAGCTTCAGCGCTGCCTGACTTCTCTGGGAGTTTATCCCCAGAGTGGTCAGGTATTGCTTCCTTTTTTGAAAAACCAGAGCATTCACAGTATCCAAGCACTCAGGGGACTGAAATCAGGAAAAAAGAGCGCTTTTTCCTTTCTAGATCACTGGTCTAAATCCTGGTCAGTGAATGCCCATGTAGGGTGGTCCTGTCAGGAGAAGAGCTGAACTTTGTTTCTGGGCCATAGCCCCAGATGACGTGGTTTTGCAGGAGCAAGATGTCGAGATGTCCTCACAGCTATGTGTTAGTAGGGCTGGGTTGGAGTCAGGGAGTTTTGGTTAGAGGGGAACAAGTGGTAGGCGACTCTCCAGCATGGGCCATGCTCAAGGAAAGGCCAGGAGCAAGGGAACTAGTCTTCAACCCAGAGTTTGGAGTGATAGAGCCAAAAGGATGGAGGTGTCAGTGCCGAGCAGGGAAGAAGGAGCCACATTGACACAACTCAGACATCAGCCCTCAGGGCTGCATCTGGATCCTGTGATGAGGGTGGGGAGTTAGTCACTGGAGATCTGCATCAGGGGTTATTTCTTCAATCAGGATCCTCCCATTTCCTCGCTCTTTCCTCCCGGGAGCCCCCGACTGACAGCTCTCCAGCAGGGATCCGTGCAGTGCTGCCAGTCATCCCTCATTGCCAGAGATGTTGCGTGCTCGCTGCAGCCGCTGGTGGGGCCGCAAGGGAGCAAGGGGTGTCTGAGGGACAGGAGGCACATTTTACTCCATCTATCATTTCCCTTCCTTGCTGGGGCTTGCGTGACTTCATATCTGACAAAACCAGGGGTATTATCTCCAGCTCTGTGACCAGATTTTAATGAGGCAATTCTTTTATTTCTGCTTTACATTTATGGAATGCCTGGATGCAGAGAGGAGACACTGCACGAGGATTAAACCATTATCAAACCTGCCAGCAGTGGCAAACTGGAGCTGCCTCTGTGTCTCCTGTCCCAAATCTCCTACAGAGACTGACCCAGCCCACAGTCACGAATTTCAGCAGGGGATGGTCAGGTGGTTTGGGTTGAAAGGTGCTCACGAAAACCAGCTTCCTACCCTTGAGGGTTAGGACTGTAAGACCACGGAGCATAACAGGCAGCCAAGATTTCACGAATGTTGCCTTGCCATCCCATCAGCTGAAGGGTCTGGGTACAGGTTATGACTGGAGACTCCACCAGAGGATCTTACATGGTGAGGGCTGGTGGGACTGAGTGTAGAGCTGTGCTCAAGCACACACTGATGCCAGCAGGAACTGGCCTTAGACTGCCTCAGATGGAAGCAGGGAACGTGGGTTATCCTGATGGTGCAGCATGGATGTGTCATGTCCATCCTGGCCAAAACAGCTCTTTTGATTCATCTCTGTTCATGCGTTTTTCTTAGATATTCACATTAGGGAAAACAGAGGCAAGGGAGAGGATGGGGTCCACATGGCAACACTGATTTTCACTCCTCCATCCTTTCCCACATTTTTAGGTCACATCATCTCTTAACCGCCTGCTCAGGTGAGGTCCTCGGTCATGGCCCTGCCGGGATAGAAGTGCTGCAGGGTTTGTGTCTCCTGGTACCCCTGCAGTTGTGCACTCATGGGAGCACAATGGTATTGTCCCATCCTTTAGGTCACACACTGTCTAAAGGTAGGGCCTGACTGTTCCTGGAAGCCGTGTCTGTTCTACCACCCAAGTGGAACTTTCCCTTTTTTCCAAGGGGATGCTCTACTCCTGTATAGTTTTATTTACATCTTTATATCTGTATAATTATCTCTACTCCTTTATATTTTTTTTTTAGAGATAGACTCCATTGCTACCATGAGTAAGGACCCTTTTCTAGGTCTTTGGCATGTATTTATATATTTAGCATCTGCTTCATGTTAATGCTGCTGTGTTCTTTGCTCAGGAGGACACTAAAAGAAGAGGTGAAGTGACATAGAGATTTTTCTTTTTTGTTCTCTAAAAAATATGAAGTGCATTATTCACAGTAAAGATATATTTAAATCAACCAAAACAGAAGACTGTCTCCCCTCTACATACATAAAATGCAATTTCAACTACAATTTAAAAATAAGGAATTATCCCTATAAAAGCTAATTTTGTTCTTGTAAATGAGACATCAACTGATCAAAAATATTTTTGTAGTTATGAAAAATTTAAATTCTAGTCAGCGCGATTGTGCAGCAAAAAGACTAAAAATACCACATCTCAGATTTTTTGAGGCATAATTTCTGCCATTGAGATCAGAATTTTCCAGGTGTTCAAGGGAAGGTGAGCACACTGCACCCCAAATACCTTCAGAAACATCTAAAACCCAAGCACTGTCCACATGGATCAGTAACAGATACGGCCCAGCGAGGAAGTGTCAAGGCTAATTCATTTGCTGTGGATGGTTAATGGTCCTCTCTTACCTGTCTTGACTTGTCCCTAAACCAGGAGCTCAGGGAGCCAAGCTCAGATGGAGAGTCTGCACGAGAGCACTGCACACTAGATGTGATAAATCCTACACTCTGTCTCTCAGTCAAACTGTTTCTCTTGCTGTCACTGCCTTTCTCAATGTTCCTCTCCATTTCAGGTTTTAAAAAAGGCTGATGTTGCTACTATCTATAGGCTATGCAAATGAGACATTTTTTCCCCAAAAATACACCACCTTCCTTTGGTGTGTTTCTAGAAAGCAAGAAGCTAAATAACTAGCTCACCTTGGCTCAGCAAGCAAATGGTAGTGGAGACTTTAGGGTAGAAAGCTATAAAATCTGGCATCAAGAACAAGGAACAGTTAATTACTCATCATTTCTCCCAGTACAAGAGCCAAAGGGTGCCCAGTTACCAGATTGAAAAGCAGCACAAGGAAGCACAATGCATCAGCTGGGCAGCTCGCTTTCTTGGGATGTTGCAGGAGAAAAAAAAAAAAAACAATAAAACACCTGAAAGAGGGATTAGGAGTTATTAAACTCAGTAGTCCAGAAGCAGCTTCTTTCAGTGAGCTCTGGTGTGACCCTCTTCTTACGAAGGCTGTGGCTGTGAAACATTAACCCCAACCACTGCTGCAGCCCCAAGAGGAACACTAATTAAAATACTTGTCCAGTGCAGGACAAACAGTGCCCAGGAGTGATGGGAGGAGATTCAACAGATACTGGTGGCCTTAGAGGCAATATCATCTTCTGTCAGCAAAGGGGCCCAGCTGGACTCTGGGAAATGGGAAGCTGATCTGCTCCACAGCCTCAGGAAAACCATTTCCTTGGTGTTGCTCCTGACTCTGCTCTCTCTCAGTAATATGATTGTCACCTCTGCAGGGCAGGCACAATCTTTTACAACCTATCTGTTCCATTCTTAGGAGAAATCAGCCCATCTCTAAGGCAGTGCCTCTCATTGTGCTTGCAACAGAGACGCAAATGGGCAATAATTATGTCTGTTCTGGAAAAAAAAAAAATCCATTCCACTGTGTATTTTACTCTGCATATTTGAAGCTGTTCCATTTACAGACACCCTCCATGTGTCACTCCACTTACAGACTCTGATGCAGATGGTTCAATTATTTATTAATCTGGTTTTAAAATATCCTCAGCATGTTTCAGCAGGAGACACTTTCTTCAAGGTCCCAATATCAGCAGAGTCAAAAAGAGGTTTCCTGTTGAATTTGCCGGAGAGCAAGATTGAGTCTTCTTTTGTCCTTTCTGACCTTCCCTTTCACACACTACTAACATCTCTTAGACCTGGGAGAAGCAGTTACTCTTGTGGTGCATTCGTATTTTTTAAATGTCTGAAATTGAAGGGATTATGGCTTAAATCTTTGCCTGCATCCCTAGAGTGCTTTCATACTCTCACAAGCCATGGCAACCCCCAGAGGAAAAAGCATAAAAATTTATGTGAATTAAGTGTTAAAGAGCTGGGTTGGCTTTTTTGTTTTGTTTTTATCCTTTCTGCCACATGTCCCAGAAGATTCAGGACATCTGGAACGTTGGCTGCAGGCCTGAATGAACTAGTTTTAGTGGCAGCCCCTTGGATTTTGCTCTCCCTCTTTACAACTGTGTGAAGCTGACCAGGTTATTAATCCAGTCCAGACATCAGAGCTGAATGAGGCATCACCATGACTCAAGGTTTTCCCTTGCTGGGACATCGAAGATGTCTCACTGCAGAATAAGCCATCAAACTGGCCACCAGCCACATTCATGGACTACACTGAAACCCAAAAGTCAAATTCACGAAGCCATGGGGGATTTAAAAAATCAGCTGGGGGATTGTGCCGTTCCTCTGCAAAAACAGCAGAAGAAAGGTGCTGGGAAATGCATTCACCACCTCATCGCTTTTCCAGCACTATTATTTGACTACTGTTGCTCATGTGCTCAGGGGAGTGATGCACCAAAGGGGTCCAGAAAGCACTTGAAGATCTCTGCCTGCAACCTCCCATTGGCTTCACAGGATGAGGTCTGAAAATAGCCATAGACTTCAGAAGATGACAAGCAGAAATGAACACGCTCCAGAGTTCCCTCTTGTGCATCCTGTGCACCTGAGGTCATCGTATGACACTGCCATTGCCACAGCCAGCCCGAGCACACCTGGGAGAAGGACTGCCTTGTACTGAAGGGCACCAAGGGTATTTTAAAGGTCTGAACCTCTGCCTTCAGTTCAGTGCTCTTCCCCACATGCAGGAACAGCTGGAGGCATAGAGGAGCAGAGCAGCAGATTTCCCCAGGACAGCTCCTTATTTGACCTCATATCCTGATCTGCCTCTCAAAGGTACCCATCATTCAAATCATATCATTGCAAGATTAAGCTCCCTTTTGTTGCACCAAGTGAGTAAATTTAGAAACAGTTAATCAGTATATTTGTCTTATACCCATTAAATTATTATGCAGCAAACAAGGTTTCCCAGGAATAAAACTATTATTGTGGAAAATGAAAGGAGATGCTTGTTTAATTCCCTTTTGTAATGAATTGTTTGGACAATGCAACATTTGAACTGATGAGCAGGAAGCATAGGAATTGTGCCATTAAAGAGAAGTGGAAGTCTCCCCAGCACTCCCCCCTCCCAGCTCCGTGGGTTAGAGCATCACTGTGTGCCTTGGGCCTTGGAGGGAAACACAGACAGGAGGGACACTGAGGGCTCTACTTTGCTGAAGGAAATCTTCAGCTCATCTGGGCTTTTGCTGCTGTGCTCCTTCGTGTTTTTCTTTCATATTTTTGGCTTTCTGTAGCTAGGAGTTCCCATCATTTAAAGACCCTTTGGCTTTAGGAGTAACTTGTGAGGCTTCCACCTCAAACAGGCTGGACTCACGAGGCTCCAGGATACACCTTCTGGTGCAAATACTATTCCTGCACTTGCTGCTGTAAAGTCCTGCACACATCAAAAGCAGAAAGCTGATGGTTCCTTGTGTCTGATATCTCTACCCCTGGAAAAGGGAGAAGGTAACTGAGCTCCTTGAGGAATCTGGGATCTGTGTGTCTATAACACAGACTTGGTGTTGCTGCATATACAGTGATTTTGAGCGACCAGAGTGCTTCTGGGCTGAAAAAGACAAATGTGATCCTGCAACACAGTGGAAAACAGCGTCTCCCTCCTGTTCTCTGCAGTATTGATACCTGTGCCTGGCTGCAGGCAAGGCTGGGCCAGGATAGCACAGGGAGCACACCACCCGTGCTTGGAGGGCTGCTTCAATCCAGCAGCAGTGCAGAAACAGGCTACACACAAACCCAAGGTGGCCTCCTGAGCAGGAGCTTGGGAGCCCAGGGAAAAAATTTACAGGGACCTGCTTTGTCCCTGTAAATACACAGGAGAGGAGTACTCTGGGTAGGGAAAGGAGCTGTTCAAGCCCTCCGAATTATTCTGCAACAGTAATATTTAATATAGATACAGCTTGAATGAATTTAGGGTGAAACTCGCAAGTTTCCAGCTGACCAAGTAGGGAGCTGTTGGAGGAGCATTCCAGAAGGAGCTGGGTCATTAAACTGAACTGATTTTATAATGAAGCAGAGCACATTTCAGAGCAAATTTATGACATGCAGTAACAGGAGGCTGGAGCTGGTGGTTGAAGTGATCTCTTCAATCTTACATCTTTCTGCTCAAAGCAGGCTCCACTTTCTGAACACAAAGGCATTCACTTCAGTTAGCACGGGCAGACGTGTGGCTGGCCACCAGCACCAGGGCCTCTCCCCACAGCCCAGAGCTGCTTGCCATGGCCTGCTCTCCCTGAGGGGATACTGTCAAGCTGCTGTGCAAGGCAACAAAATCGCAGCACTAAAACTCCCTCCTCTGAAGTCAAACCCAAACGGGCTCTCTTTCTGAAAGAGCCTCCTTTGAATACATTTAAGTTTTTTTTTCTCTGACTGCAAGGATAAAGGTGTGTTATTCCCAATACCCACACAAACAGCAGAAGCATCGTGGTTCATGACACATGGAGGCTGGGCCAGAGTCAGTGTGAGTGGAACACCCATCCCAGCCCAGAAGAGCATCATCCTGGCTAGGGCGGACCCTTGCCACATAGGGGATTTTCGTTCACTTTCTCCCATTGCTTCTCTTCGAACTTTGCTAAATCATCACTCTCCCTCCTTGACCTTGCAGCTTCCATCAGGCCACACACACACAGCAGGGCTGCCTGTGCCTCTCCAACCTTCTTTGCTGTTTCTAGCATGGGTGCTAGAAACCCTGTGCTAAACCCCCTCTGGGTGTTGCAAATCTAAATCAGGACAACAATTCTGAAACCAGCCACAATCACTGAAAGCAACCAGCTCCAAACTCACACACACATGAGGGAGCAAATAAACCTCAAATTAGTAAACAGCTTATCACTCATTTAACATTATCACTCAAAGCTCCCAGTTTGCTAATACACCTGGGTGATCTTTTTACAATCACTGTAGTATTGCAGAGGAGCATCCTTCAAAATAATTCCAGGTGGAGAGAGCTTGCCTGGCACACAGCTCTGAGTATCTCCCAAGTGAAATAAGTACTGTTTCCACCTAAATAGGATCTAATGAGCCATTCAGTAGAAGAGAGGGAAAAAAAGAGTCTTTGCCCTGAGGAAAAGCATCCCAAAGAACTCAACAGCATCTCCAGCCTGCTGCTGGCAGTGCATGTCTCTCAGAAAACACAAGTTACAATAGTTTTCTTAAAGTACAAACACAGAATTGCAAGAAGGAAATTAGCATCTTTAAGATACTGGTTTCATAATTGTTCCCAAGAGTCTCAGTCTTCAATTTCACAGTACCTTATCCTGTCACACTTGCAAAAATGATTGTTAAAGACATACTATGGTGGATGGATTATTGCTCCCTGCATTTGCAGGGAGCCCGAGACAACAGGTCAGAGGTGAGTGATGCCTAATCACGGGTTCACAGCAACACAGGGAGCAGTAGCAGCACTCCCAACAACCACTTCACAACTCACAAACCCACAGAATTACAGCAAAATCACAGAAATCAGTAAATGCCTATCTGAAAGGCTGCTGGGTTGCAATGGCATGTTTCTGTGAGCCGGGGGATAGGGCAGGGAGGTGTAGGTGCAGTCCCATAGTCCACAGCAAGGTTTGCAGAGATCTTTCATCCGCTGACCTGATACAGGTGAAAAACTGGCCTGACTCACAGGGAAAATAAAAAACAAAACAACAAAAAAGTTCGTGAGCCAGTTCATTATTCCAGTCCTTAGACATGAGAGGAGTAGTGGTTCATGCACAGAAAACTTATTTTTAGCCCCAAGACCATATCAAACTCTTGGGGTTCAAGAAAGGAAAAAAAATACTAGAACTTGGTCAGACCTCTGGTGAAAAACATTCCTTCCCCATTGGCTGAGGGTCTGTATTCAGGTTCATGATAGAGGAAACAAGTATGGTGCATAAAACACAGCAAAGGTGAGGTATGTTAGACATAACCTACAATTTTTACATCTACAGCAGCCTCATTTTCTTGTCCTGCACTGTGCAGAGCTGAGAGTCTCCTCTAGGGACTGGAGTACTGTGAGGTGCTTCTGAGCCACAGATGCTTAAAGATGAAGTGTGTTTAGCATCAGGTTAAAAAGCTCGTGCCAGCTCTCTACTCACATTCAGCCATTAACCTGCTCTTGAGAAATTCTGTACCTGAGAAGCATCCAGAGTAAATAAAGGTGGATTCAGGAGGAATCCCAGTCAGCTCAGTTCAGAGCTCACGTTTCCATTTGTACCTGGCTGCACTGAGGACAAATCAGTCCCCTAGGGGCTGCCCAGCCTGGGGCAGGGGCAAGTCCCTTGATGAGAAATGGGTTTATGTGTTTTCTGGTCACCCCAGGCTGCCAGAGGATTTTTTTCTTCTTTTTTTTCTTCTACATGACAATAGCTGTGTTTTAGTAATAAAACTGGATTGCATTTCATTATCAAACACTTCCAATCCATGCCTGGGAATGAGCTCACAGAGCACACGCAGGCACTGTATGTCCACGGAGGCAAGGAGAGGAGACAGGAAAGGGGAGGCTGAGAAAGATCAGTGGTACCTGCTCTCCATGAGGCAGCAAGACCAGTGAGCAAAACCCACCTAGGAAGGATGTGCAGCGTAACATTGTCACTGTCCCAGGGAAATGAGTCCTACATGGCTCAGAGTAACATGCCACAACGCACTAATGCCACACAAAGGCCACAGCATTGCTGACTAGAAGGGAGCTCAGCCTCCTTCCACCCTGTTTCCAGGGAAAGGTTCCATTCTATGTATCTCTATCTTCCCTGGCCCCACTAAAGATTTCAGGCTGGTTTTCAGCAGAGCTGGTCATGGACACAGCCGCCCAAATAGCAGCAGCAGCACCAGAGAGCCGGCAAAACCTTCCCAAGCTTCCTGTGTGACCCATAGCAAACCCCTACCCAGACAGCTCTCTGCTTTAGTGGAGGCTGGAAAAGTGCCTCCTGACAGCTGCTCTGAGAAGCAGTTCAGCTGTGGAGATTCCCCTCCTGGGGACCCTGGGATTGCTCTTAGCCCAAGGAGAGACTGCCTTATCCAAACCCTAAACCATCCTCACTTCCCACTCTGAAAAGGTGTGCACAGGATGCTCAGGTGTGTTTGATAATGCCCCCAGGACTGTGGAATTGAGCCCAATGGCTTTCCACAGGGGTCTTCAATAACCAGTGGGAAGAGAAGGTTTGGGCATAAGTTCTCCTGGGTCAGTCTTGGAGGGGAGGAATGCTGCAGCAGCTGCAGGTAGGCTGTGAAGATGCTGTGTGGTCCTTGCAGGAGAGGTCTGAGCTGGGGGAGCCCTGAGGTCTCCCAGGACTGTATTTTGGAAGTTAAGCACTTGGAAATATCTTCCACTTTAGACAGGATGGTTTTAGGGTTATATTAATACTTAAAGACTGTAGTAGGACTGTTTCATGTTCCAGGGCACTTTAGGATCCTCCCTCTGCTGCCTGGTGGGAACTGGGAAGCTTTTCTATGTGTGACAATCTCCATAACTGACTACCAGTGTGTAAAAAGCTTGAGTACACCCACACCAATGATGAATAATGGCATTTCCCTTGTTGGCCCTCACTCCCTGTGTCTGTCCCAAGGTATTGTCCCATCATCTTTCACAGCTGTAATATATGACGTTCCTCCCGAGACAACACTGCTGGTGGACATGACATAGGATAAGCAGCTGTCTGTTGCTATCTCCTCCTGACAGTCTGGAATGAAAAAAGAGAAATTCATGCATGTAGAGAGGTGATGTAAAGAGCAGACAGGTAGGAAAGGGGAGGTTATGGCAGAGTGAGGCAGATTTGAGCGACTGCCTGTGCATATCTGAGTTTGGTTCATAGTTAATGCAGGGAGTACTCTGGGTTCGCTTCTGGAAAACAGTGTGCAAGGATCCGTGCAAAGCTGGGGACAGTGCAAAGCCCGGGACAGCCCTGCTCTGAAGAGCTCATGCCCTGGGACGATGAGCAGAGAATCAGCCCTGAGCTCCCTCCGCCCAAAATCCCACGGCCCGGAGCAGAGAAGCAAAGCATCCCCCAGGTTAAGGCAGGGCTGGATCTGCCGGCACTCTCGAGGTGGCGTGACTTTAACGCGCTCACTCCTAGCAGTGGTTTGTCCCTGCCTCATAGGGAAAAGCAAATAACAAATCTCGGCAGGCTCCCGGCTGGCTCTTTGTGCGCAGCCGGCCGCTATCGAGTGCCGGCAGCCCGGGCCGGGCCGTGCGCTGCTGCCCGCCCGTGTTTGCTGCTCGCAGCACAGCTCCCGCCTCTCTGTTTCCTTTGCGGTTTCACACCTCGCTCCCTTTCATCACATCACACCCAGGTGACCGCTTCCCCTCCGCCTTCCCCCTCCTGTGCTCCAGCCCAAACATTGAGCCTTGCCTTCGCGTGCCCAAGTTACCTGCGGGCTGTGCAAATAAAACCATTCCCGTGGTGACAAACATGCCCATATTTTTGGCTCACCTTGGGGAAGCTGTCATTCAGCTTATGTCCCTGTTTCCTTGGAACCTAATCAGGTAAGGAGGGAGGCAAGCTCCCCTCTGTAACGATGGGTAATTCTAATAGCTGCAGGCGTGGATTATTACCTTTTTCCTATTAAGTAATGAATTTAACCAGAAAACGAGCTGGTCAGGAGGGACCTGGACACCCTGCTTTCAGTTTGTAATACAGCCAGCCCTAAAACACGTGGCAGTGCAGCAGAGCACGTTTCAAGACCTGCCCCCTGTATGCTTGTGTTCCTCAGCACTGTTACCAGGCAGACTTTCGTCTCCGGTATCTCCAAAGAAATAAAGAGAAGGAATTAAATTAAAAATTCAAAACCCATTGCTCTCCTCCCAGCAGCAGGAGGGTAAAATAGCTGGAGATCCTGAACAGTGAAGCCCAGGATGCAAGTCCCACACAGAGATCTTGTTCAGCTTCCCTGGTGGCTACCAGAGCCCAGGAATGTGGCCGAGCACAAGGAAAGGGTCTGGAGGACATGGAGTTTTTTCACCCTCCAGGCCCTGGGGCTGTCAGAAGTCCTCCAGCTTCTTGGGATAATTGCCGTGCCCTTGCCGGGAGGCACCGCTGCTTTCATTTCATACTCACTGCCCCTCAAAAAGAAAACCTTGAAGTGTATTTACTGCCTGTGGAAATGTGTGGATACAAGAGATGAAGGCAGACATGGCTTGGGCAAGAGCTGTGGATGCAGGTGCTGTATCTCTGCCAGGGCACCTCGACCCTGCTCTGCCATCCCTGCAGCGAGGGACCACTGAGCACTGGCCCTTCACAGGTTTGCCTGGTAGCTGGAGGTACTCGTTTTGGAAACAGTCCTCTGCCACTGCCCATTCTTTTCACCCAGGACACAGAAGTCAGACTGAGAATTTGTGTGTAAACATACTGAAGAAGAGGAGCCCCCTTACTCGGAGGCTGTGCAGTCGTAAGGTAATTCTTTTTCCTTAAAGGTTCAGCTTGCTGTCACAGAACACTGGCAGGGCCTCTGAAAAACAGCTTCCACTTAAGCACCTCTGCAGGTGAGCAGGGCTGCTGCAGGGATGGGGCCTGCTTCCAGAGCAGAACTGGCTGCCCCAGTGCTTTAGGCTCGGACATGCTCTGACTGCCAGAGCAACAAAGACACACCTGTGAAGATCGATGTCTATGCAGACAGGTGGCCATGCATAATTAAGCCATGCTTAATAATTTTCTTTTCAACTGCCTCGTTTTTTCAAGATCTTTACACATCCTGGATACATGCAGATAAATGAAGTCTGAAGTTGTCCCTGGGTGGTGGTTAGGAGTCATTACCCTGGTGCACAGAACAAGGGTCCCAACATGGAGACTTTCCCAAACCCAGCAGCAGGACATCAGCAGAGCTGTGGGAGGGGGAGCTGGGGCCAGGGCCCACTCTGCCCATGCCAGCCATGCTCCCATCACACTGCAGCCCGTGAGGAGCATCTGTGGCTGCTGCAGCTATTACCCATTCCTGGAGCATCGCCGTGGAGGGTGATAGCTGGGTAATGAGTTTCTTTAGTCTTGCTTGAATGCTCTCAGCTCTGCAGACACAACTTCTCAGCGTTTGACGCCACAGAGCAGATGAGTAGCTGATTACACACTACCCTGGCCTGAACACAAATAATCAACAGTTAGTGGGACTTCTTCCATGTAATACACATGTGTGGATAGTGATAATTTCTGTGCTCATCTCTCTACCAACCCCAGTTCTGCAAAGGCAAGAAAAAATCCCCTAGGAGCTCTCAAAAACCTCTTGAAATCTTTCTGGCATAACAAAGCCCAGGAGTGTTGCACTAAAAGAACTCAGCTCTTGGGACTTGCAGCCCTGTCCCCTTTGCACCCATGACACCCAGAGCCAAGTGATGAGAACAGCGTCCCTCTTTCCTCTTCTCTCTCCAGTGACTTTCTTCCATCCCAGCTGCTTGCAGAATGAACAATAGTGAAGGAGTAACAAGTCTTGCCAGAATACAGCAGGTCACTGTCAGGGAAGTGGGCTGGGCATTTTCATGTTGTTCCTGGCTTGGTGCACCAGAAAGTGGAGTAGAGCAGCTGGGCAGATGTAAAGGACAATCCCATTCTAAAAGCTGAGTGCAGGTTAGAAAGACAATAAAATATCCACCACTGGAACTCAGGAACAGGTATTTGACCCTTCCTGTGTGGAGACACAACTTGCTGAGAGAACTGTGAGTTGCTACAGAGGAGATGTGTTGTTTTGGAGGAAGGTAGCCCACCCTGTAGCTAAAGGAGGATGCTGGGAGGCCACAGCCCAGTCTGACTGGATGTAGTTCACTGAGCTAAACTAATCCAGGTGTGGTAGGAGAAATCTTGCTTGGCACAAATAGGTTTTGTATCTGATGCAGCGAATCCCATGGGGAAAGAGCAGGGGAACCAATTTGACAAAGCAAAATAAAGACCAGTAACAGAGAGGTAATAATTCATATTTCAGTAGGGCATCTTCCATGCTGAGAGATACAAATGATTCGGCCACTGTTTGAAATTCAGCCACCTCTGGAGTGTAGCATAGCTGTGCATAGCATCTGACATTGCCTCAGTGCTGATGTATTTGTTAGTATGTAAATTGCCAATCAGTATATCTTCAAAAGGTTATTGCTGAATCAGATGATAAGTCAGCCCTATATAAAGCTTAATATCTGTGCACTGATAGTGCTGAAACCTCAAAGCCCTGGCACTGTTTAGTTATGCACATCTCTGTGTGTGTATTTCACTTTTACACACACAGTAAACCTGGTCTTCAACTTGTGCAAAAGACTGATAAAAAAAAAGAAAATGGCCTCTATAGCCCACTTGACTAATGTTACAGCTATTCTTACATTTATTTCTACCTTCTCTCCTTTCTGTTTCATACTCTGCCTGTGAAAGGGAAAGCTGGATTCCCCAGCTGAAGCAGGAAAACACAAGATGGCTTTCCAGGAGGCGTATGCAGGCAAAGACTGAAACGCATGGATTTATGCAGCTTCGTATACAGGAGGCCTTGTGCCAGGGCAGCACTGCAAAAATCATAATTAACATTGTGCAGCTTCCCCTGGGGACAGTGCAGGCAGTGCCACCGGTACCTCTGGCTCTGTCCTATTGAGCTGCTCTTGGCTGGAAAGTTGTCACACTAGGCAAAGGGATTTGGGGATTGAGCTGCCTGTTCTCTCTTCCCATGGTGTATTTTTGCTGCGCTTCAGCTAAGAGGGCCTGTGGGTTTATGAGCTCTGGACCAGGCTCCTGTGGTGGTGGGGAGGGTGGTTCTGAGAGTCAGCAAGAGCCTGCTCACTCGCCTCCTAATCCCAGCCTTTCCCCAGGGGACTTCACCTACTTTCCCAGGATGCCTTGAAAACGGAAAGCAAAGGAAAGGGCAATGTGACCACTCTTGCCATGACCAAACGGTGCCAGACCTGCTGCTTTTATCCTCTCCCTTATCCCATCACTTACTCAGGCTGCTCCATGCTGTCGCTTGCTCTTCCGTCTGGCCCGCAGCCCCCTGAGTCCCCCAGGGTGACCCTGAGCTGCCAGCCCTGCAAACACCCCCAACCACAGCCCCATGAGTACTTCCCTGGATCCCACTGGAGAGGTGCTGCTGGCAGTTTTGCCTGTTGGGATCCCGAGTGGTATCCAACATCACGGCACAAGCACGTCCTGCAGGCACCTGCTCTGCTGCTGCTGGCAGACACCTGCAGGAGAAGCCCTTCATGTTTATGGCTGGTTTCTAGCTCACTGCCAGTAAAGGCACTTCAGCTTCACTCCGTAGCTGCATCATTTCCAAAGGAGGTGCTTCTGCCTCCAGTGCACGTTTGTGCCAGCAAGCATTTTGACTTTCTGCCAAACATTTAAGTGACCTTATGGCAGGGTTGGAAGGCAAGGCTCTGGAGCTCCACCACCCTGCGGACCCTGAGGGCCTCTGTTCTCCCCTCTGCTGCCTCCTTCATGTATTTCTGTTCAGCATCTCTGCTTGCAGGGTTGCCTGAGACATTAAAATGAAACGCCTTCACCACTAAGACGATAAGGAACTTGATCTCACATAAATTGGGATGTTCTGAGAACCATTTTAATTTCTGCTAATCAGCAGATGAAAAATGAATTACTTCAGATGTCATGTTCTATTGCATGAGTCTTGTAACATTTGGAAAAGCCATAACAGAGTTACCCAGTAATTGAAGGGCTCTACATGAGTGAACTTTGTAATTGCATATTCTTCTCCTTGAGTCTGGGAGGCAGAAAGGAAAAGCGGATCAGGCCACGTCTTAATGAAACAGCTCAGTCCCGCAGCACTAGTGAAGCCAAAAGTAAACAAACCACGCTCATTATTTTATATCACAGCTCCCCAGCCGCTGCAGCAGCCCTGTGTGTGTTGTGTTGTCTCCCACCTCACTTCTGCTTTCAGCCCCCTGCCAGGCTGTCCTCAGCCTTCACCCCAGGTGCACCCAGGGCCAGCAGCCCACATTTGAGCTCCACCTCATGCCACAGGAGACACAGACAGCTTGGGAGACAGACGTGGCTTTGCAGGGTTTCCATCTCTGAGCTGCCTGTCTTGACCATCCCCAAAGGAGCAGGAAAAACTCCTGCATAACCATTCCCATCCAGACCTGTTGGGACAATCCCTCCTGTCATGTCCTCATCTCCACTCCCAGCTAGGAAACACTGCCTTTGAGCAGTGGAGATGTGCTCTGTGCTTCTGTTTGCACCTTATTATTGGCTTCCCCTTACTGAATGTGCTCATTGCCCCCCCAGTTCCCCACTGTGCTTCCCTCAGTCCTGACTGGGGGTCACTTGAGGGTATTATGGCAGATGACACCCCTCAAATCCTGGCTGCCATCATTTTGTGCTCCCCTCCACTGGTGAGCTGCTGGTACCAGGGCGAAGCAGCTCCTTAGCAGTTGGTGCACTTTTGGAAGGAGCATCTCACTGCTGTAAGGCTGCCAATAGCACCTGGCCATTTTCTCATTCGTGAAGAAAGCAGGAAGATCAGGCAAATGTAACAGAGTAAAGATTTTCTCAGCTCTAATGCTGAAGGGTTTTTCAGCTTTCTCTGAGAAAAAAAAAAAAAAGCAGAAAGACAAAAACCCTGTTGCTCTGTTTGTTTCACTGTCTTTAAAAGTGGGGTCTACCGTCTGGAGAGTCAAATCAGCATCCATTTCTGTGGATTTTCCATGGCTGCTCCTCAGCAGCTGATGGCATAATGTTTCCTGAAATGGCCATTAGCTGAATATCTTTATGAACAGCTTCCCAGGGAAGTAGCTGCAAAGTTCAATTTGCTGAATTATGAGCACATCTCGGATAAGAATTGGATTGTACAATACTCGCATTCTGAAAGCATTAACTTCATACTTTGAACTTAAGAGATAATAAGGAATAATTGCTATCTTTTTTTTCCATGAAAAAAAGAAGTATATTTAGAAAAAAATTATTTAGCCGAGGCTTTCTCTGGTGGAAAAGCCATTTGTACCAAAAAAAAAAAAAAAAAAAAAGAAAAAGAAAACCTCTTTAATTGGTTGAAAATTTATTACAAGAAGCCATGACTTAAGGGTACTTGATTTGTGCTGAAGAGTTGTTTGACTTTGTGGTGTCGCATCAGATTTATTCCAGTATCGCATCCTAGGGAGCAAAATTGAGTTCACTCTTGTAAATCTCACACAGAATAAATCTAAGTATTGTCTGAAATACTTTAAATTTAATTAAGAAGAGCCAGAGTTAAACAACAGTGGATTTCTTTTTAAGAAGTAACTAGATTGTTCTAGCTCATGAAAGGGTTGGAGTCTATGGTAAATCTGGAGAAGCTTAAAGCCCTCAATACTTTGGGTGAAAGCCCAGGAGCTGCAGAGTAGGACATTTCTTCTCTGAGATGCTGAAACGGGTCCACTCTGTATTCAGGACAAGTCTGGAGCTGAACTCACTGCAACACCCAAGTGCTCAGGGGTATTCAGGTATCCTGATTTCACATGTGCATCACTGTGATTTCTATGCACTGAAGGCTCTTCACTTAATCGGTGCTATTATCACACCTGATGAGGCACAGTAGGTGATATTTGAGACACTTGCCTTTTGATTCCTTGCAACCAAGCAACATTTAGTAAGAATTACTTAAATCAGCTAATCAAAAACATGTTCAATGACATTAGGATGAAGTGGGCTGTAGAACACACAAGTCAAGTAATTTTTCTTGTGAAAATCTTTCTGTAGAGAGAAAAGCAAATAAATACCATATATTGTAACCTCTCTGCTCCTTGGGCTATTGATAACTAATTCCTGATTTCTTATTCCATATTTCAGGTAAGGTTTGCCTTCGTTCTAGTGGAACAGTTTTTCAGGATCAGTCTCAGCTTCTTTGTCATCGGTTCGCTGGTGGCGGCAATAACAACATGGCAGGAGTGCTTGCAGGTCCCTGTGTTTGCTGAGGAACTGATTTGCTCTGAGGACTGACTCGTTCTGATTTGCTCTCATTTGCTCTGAGGAAAACTGATGGGTCTGGATTCCTGTTCGGAGGAATCTCCTCTGAGAAGGGCCTGTCTGTTGGCAAGACCCACACACAGAGATGGAGTTCAGCATCTTTCCTCTCTCTTAAGGGGACCCTTAGGGACTGTCCTTCCCTCTCAGTTCCACTGCAGTGGTTGACTCAGGTGAGAACCAATCCCCAGCATCCCTTTCCATGCTGTCTCCCTTTCCTGGCCAAGCAGGACTTAAATTGACTGGCTCTCTGCCCTTCACCTTCCACTGGTTTGAAACCAGGTGTTAAAGGACTCCATAGCTCATTGCACATAAAATGCCCTGTGATTCTCTGTTTCTCAAAAAATGCATTTTTTTCTGCCCTTTTGAAGGAAATTGGTGTTAAGCCATGAGACACCCAGCCCTTCCTGAACCAGCCCCCTTTGGCCTTCACCAGTGGTGGCAAAGAAACACTCAGAGCTGTTGGATAGTACCATGCTGTGGGCAAACACATGACCAAGTTACTGTCACATAAATACTGAAACAGCCCTAGCCTAGATTAAGTCCTTTTTTCCTTTTGTGTAGTGAAAAGGGATTGGGTCATGTCCAAATATTTTATATTAAACTCTGCAACTTTCCTGTTTTCTCTTCTGTTACCAAGGCAAATGCACCCCAGCTCCCTGACAGTTCACATTAAGCTCAGCGGAGTTGTGTTCAATCACCTTCCCCTGGAAATCAGTGAAGGAGCGAGGGCAGAGCCACCACTCCACACTGCTCCCAGGATGAGTCACCACAGCAAAGGCTCCTGTCTGAGGGAGCCAGAGCTGCCTCCCTAATGCCTTGGGCTTTCTGCACCCAGGACTTCTCAAGCCTCTTCCTCCTTCTTTCTTTTCTTCATGAGATTTTATTCCTTGTCTTCATTTCTTTCTCCCACCTTCCTGCCCCGCAGAACTCTTTAAGGTTGTAGCAACTGAGGGAGGAAAAGAAGCCATCCTCTTTCCTGCTCCCTGGCAGAGCTGAGAGATGATCTGTGTGCAGAGGAAACCCACCCCTGCTCCTGCCTGGCTGAGTCTCTGGCACCATTGCTTATCCCGTGGGAAACGGGGAGTATGGAGGTTGCCCTCGGGCTTATCCAACGTGGCACCCATCCCTGTTAATAATCAGTGGGGATCCCTTGGGGGCACACGGACAGTGCCGTGAGGGGTCTTGCTTTGGAACATCCTGCTCAGAGGTGGCAGAGTAGGAGCAGGGCAGTTTGGAAAAGAGGGCAGCGGTGCAGTGGTGCGGCTCAGGGCCCTCTAGGTACTTACCTGTTCTCTGCTGACCAGGGCACAGCCTTGAGATGGGACCAGTCAGATGCCTCTCCTCCACGTCCCTGCACTGTTGCTGGGCATGAGGGTACAGGGTTTTGTCCCACTGTCTGCCTCCAGCACAGCTGAGACTCTTGAGTCATCTGCTTCAACCAAAAAAACCATGTTTTGACTTAAAACACGGGCAAGCTTTGTTCCTACCCTCAGGAGCAGCCAGATGAGGTGATGGTCCCTCAGCTCTGCAGTGACAAAAGAGTCCCCAGGGGAAATGGTAATGCTCAGAAAATGGAAAGTCTCCCTTCCCACTTCTCCATCCCACTCCCAAATTCTGAGCTGCCACCTGTGTCATTGTCTGTGTCAGCAGTGGTGACAGGCACAAAACACTGCAGATGGGGAAGAGCAGAGAAAACTTAAAATTTCCCTTGTCCATGGTAAAACCAGAGGCTGTGGGCATCAGCTGCTCCTCTGGGAAGTCATGTCTCTTGTGGTAGCGGTGGGATGAGTTTTCCAGCAGAAGGAAGATGCGAAGCAGGTCCCACCCTGCCCTCCTTGCAGCTGTTCGTGTTTTCATCAGAGGGGTGCAGAAAAAGCCTGAGCAGCGTGGCAGCCCCAGCGCTCCTCACAGGTGCCACAGCAGCGGCAGCCTCCGTGGGTGGAAAGGCAATTTGTGTTGTTTTTGGAGCATCGGGAGCTCTGCAGATGTGATGGCTTTTCAGACAAGACTCGCTCTGGAACAAATGGTGGGTTTCAGCTCCGGACCTTGTGAGACACATCCCTCTCCCAAACAGGGTCCACACTCCCAGACATCACCAAAATACCTCTGCTGATCCCAGAGGGGTGTGTGATGGTTTTGCTGGGTGCACTAAGATCCCTGAGATCCCTGCCTGCTCACACCCAGCCTGTAGGCAGAGATGCCTGAGGCTTGTTGCTGGATCTCATCACCCTGGGAGAGATAAGTGCCCCATTCACTGGGCTGCCAGAACAGCTAATTCCCATTGAAAATTGCAGAAAACCATGAAAAAGCAGAGCTGTGCCCCCACCACACCCATCTCAGAGCCCCCAGCCTGCCACGCCCAGCTGTGGCTGCTTCCTTGTACTGCCAAGAGGTGGAGGAATCCTAGAGAGGGACCCACACCTCTACCACACCTGAGCCCTGCAGAGACGTGATCCTGACCCAGGGAGCTGCCAGGCCAAGAGCACACACCAGAGACTTCAGCCAGGCAGCCACAGGCTTAAAATCACAGCTGAGCAACAGAACCAGTTGTCCAGAGCTGGATTTTTCTCCAGTCCTTTATTGGAGCTGCATTTTCTCTTGCTGTTGGGGTGGGGGTACTCACAGCACCCCAGGGCACACAGATCTCGCCTGCCATGGGCGGTGCTGCCTCTGCATGCCACAGGGATACCAGGTCTCACAGGGGAGCTGTGAGATGAGCCAGTCCTGGTCACAGAGATGGCAGTCTGGATGATTTCTTATTATGATCACTTGCACAGGTTTTCCTATAGGCTCTCCAGATTTTAGGGAGGTGCCCAGTCGGGGTATTCCCCCAGCTGGATAAAGAAAATCTCTCAGCAGATTGCTGCCAAGATGGAGACTGGGGTCAGCACCCAGCTTTGCTGAGGTCCCTGGGGAAATGCCATCTCACCAGAGCCCCATACATAACCATGTATGTCCTGACACCACAGGAGACCTAAGTGCACTCCTCTCTGGCTCCACACTCAGTGTCCATCTCCCCCAGCGCTGGAGAGTGTCATGCAATAGAACACATATATATACACACACGTACACATAGATACCTATTCCGTGTCCCCTGTTGCTGGCTGGCACAGTGTTTGTATGCATGAGGAAGCATTTGAGATGCTGGTGATAACGTGTTTAGTTCAAAAGGATTGGAGGGCAGCTCTTGTAAGTGCATGATGACAGAGTGGTCATTAGTACATGTTTATTGAAGTTCACCAGCTCTGTAACAATGGGCTTCTCTTCGCCATTGGACTTAATTTGTCCGTAATTATGTTCCTAATATAGAAATCATTTGGCAATTATTTGCCATAATAAAACTTCCCGTTGCATTTAAACTCGATGTGAAGATTTAAGTATATTTAGGAGACGCAGCTGAAGATCTGAAATTAAATGACCCCAGCTTCCTTTTGCAAACAAGACAAACTCAGATAAATGCCAGCAGTCAGATGCGTGTGTGCAGGTCCGTGAGCAGCAGCAGCAGCATGTACACACCCAGTGAGAGATGGCAGCCCTTCAGCATCCTCTCATTGACCTTGCTCTGGCCCAGGGCACTGCTCCTGTGACTAATGCTCGTGCTACTTTGCATACCTGAGCAGGGAAAATGCACAGGTGAAGAAAAACTGCAGGTCTAAAGATCACCATCAGCTATCTTGGTTTTCTCTACAGCTTGCCCTGGCTTTCAAAATGTTTGCTTTAATGGTTTTGGTAGCAGGATGTTGGAAACATGGCTCTTTCCAGCTGAACTGGTGCTCAGGAGCAGCCCAGGCACCAGATGTAGGTCAGCACAGCTGGGCCAACCCAGAAGACCAACCACATCCTGGCCCAATGACACCATCATCCCCAGCCCTGCCCTGTTTAAAGGAGACTGGGCGGGCAGATTTGCTGTACTTGATTTGCAGTTAAAAGAACAGGCCTGGGAAACACATCCCATGCCTGCCTGCTGGTGGGTGAGCAGCTGCAGCAGCGGTAGCAATGTGTGGATGGGCTCCCAGCACTGATAAATGACAGATAAAAGCCAGGCGAAACACTGCCACCAGCACTCAACAGGGGTGACGCTGCTCCTGACGTGGTTATTTTCTCCCTGGATGTACCAAGCACCACAAGCACGTACCAGCAATGATTTTTTTTTTCCATCCTTTCTCAGCACTCCTCCCAGTAGGCTTTAAATAGCAGGGGCCAGATAATCATTAACTACTTTGACGTATTGCAATGGGTACAGATTGGGAATCCAGACGGAGAGGACAGAGCTGGAGCGGACGTGCACTACCGGTGCATCTCCAGCAGTATTGTCCTCCTCAGGGTAAAGCCAGTTCAGCCTGGCCTTGCCCTTGCTGCTCCTCGAGACAAGCTCCCATCACAGCCAGAAACAGGGAAGAATATTATATATAATTGCTTAATATATTACTCTTTCCAGAATTAGGGAAGTATATTATATGCATATGTTGAAATGATTGTGCCTGAGCTAGAGCACCATTCCCCTTCTGTTAACTCTGGTTTTTTTCTAATTTAGACTTGGGTAATAGCAAAAAAAAAGGCAGGTGCCCTGAGTCCAAAGCACACTTGAGTGTTTCAGAAGAACAAGATGGTACTGAGCAAGCTGAGGAGGAAGCTTGCAGTTGGGGAGCATTTCTTCACTAGTTGCTGACAAAGGAAAAATGCTCAGGCTCATCCCAGTGTTGATAACTCTACAAAGGGAAGTTGCAAAAATAGTGTTGTGAAGTAGGGAAATAGATCCTTCAAAGGGTGTTTAGAGAGCAGTCCCCACAGGGAATTGGTGGGAATGCTGCTGTTTGAGCACTAGAGAATATGTTGTGCAGAGCCATCTTCTACAAACCTGCAAAAATGGGCATGGGGATTTAATTTCCATCTCTAATTGTTGTGATCTGTGTCTCGCTTTGGGTTTGCTTTTGTGTTCCTGTAGCTTTTAGCGGCAGAGGACTCTGTGCAGCAAAACCTTCCTGTGTATCACAGCCGATGGTCTGTTCCTGAGCTCTCTGTACAGCCAGCAATGAGACTCCTTCTCCTTTGCTGCACAAAGGATTTATTCCTTTAATATGCCCCTGGTGTTTGTTTTTCTGCTGGTACAGGAGTGCATGTGCGCGTGTGTGCATGTGGCAGTGTTTTACAAATGCCTGCTGTGGACAGAATTGGGCTTCACAGTATGCAAAAATAGCTGTGTGCCACATACAAGGATGTAATATTTCAGACGGCTGGAGAAAATGTGATAAATTGAGTTTTTGCTGGATTTGCTAAAATCAAGTTACTGGGGGATTCATCTCCACAGCTGAATCCTGAGGTTGCAGGAGCTGGCAGGACTGTCTGTTTGAGCATCCCAGTTAGGAAGGGAGACTGGGTCCCCATGGTGCTGTAGGACATCTATGAACATCTCTTGGCTCTGAAGAGAGAAGCTCAGATTCATTTATTACAGAGCCCCAGAAGCCAACACGAGTCCAGGCTGTAGCTACAGCTTTTCCCTCTGCCTCTGCCTGCAGGTTGTTGCTCTTAGTTCCTGCTCCATTCTGCTCCATTCCTGATCCCTCGTCATCGATGCCTCCAGCTGCTCGTTAGACAAAGCCCAGGTCCTGCAGTCACTGTTTTGAGCCCTGCGAGAGACCCTGGTGTGCAGCGGGGTGGAAAGGCAGGGATGCTGCAGAGCTGGGAGGTTTCTGCGTGACCTCCTTGGTGCTGGGGCCGCACTTGTGTGCTGAGGAGTGAAGCTGTTGAGAAAATAAGGCACCAGGGACTGAGATGAGAAGGGCAGACCAGAGGCACAGGGCAGCAGTCCTTGTACCAGGCTGGCTCTTGGTGTGGAAGAGGTTTGGTGAGCAGGGAAGCAGAGGAGCTGTGCCAAGCTCTGATCCCTCCCCTTTTGCATCCTGTCTGGCAGTACCTGCTCTTCTGGGCTCCTTATCACACTGGTGATGCCCCACCCCAGTCTCAGCAAAGGGCATAAATGTGCACAGCCAAAGCTGAGCCCCTCAAACTGGACCTCACGTGGGGAGTTTGAATGCCAAATGTCAGTGCTCATTCCCACATGCACCTTCCTCCCATCTAATCCTTCCCTGCTTCCCTTCTTCTGGTTCTTCATGTCACCCCTTTCCATGTGGAAAAGGTTCATGGAGCCTACAACCCTCCTTGCTCCCCCTCTCCCTTTGTATCCTCTCTGATATGTAATGAAAACCAGTAACAAGTAGAGCTGAGGCTGGGTTTGTAACATAAACAGTTATTTACAGTTTTGCTAAAATTTCATGAAAGATGACATTTTTAGGTCACCTAGCTGAAACAAATGAAACTATGAACATGTTCACATTAGGTTTTGTAAAAAGAAGTACCACTCTTGCCCAGTGTGGTCCTCAGTTCCTCAGGTTCTGAGACCTGATGTAGTGACCTAGAAGCTGAGACAGTTTCCCACCAGGGTTAGCAAGAGCAAGAACTGGTTTATAACCCGAGGCATGGATGTCTTTTACCATATCCAGCAGTGTCCAGTGTCAGCATCTCTTATCCTGGTGCTCCATCATGGTAGTGATGAGGCTGACCTGGGGCTATAAGAGCAAATATCTTCTCCCCAATGCTGAAAGTATGATCCAGCCTTCCCTGTCCCATATATATTCTTATTCTGCCTTTAAAAGCTTTTTAACCTTGGAGCACAGCTAAATACACTATTGGACTCTATACTGTGGCTTTTAAACACTAAACAGCAAGGAGTGAAATGTAATGGCTCTCTTCTAACCTAAATAAACAATGGCAAACAACTGTAAAGAGCTTCTGAGCTTGCGTGCAGAGAGGAGTTTAGTCCCATGGTGAACAGGATGATAGCAGATGGATCAGAATAACATGGGGTTTTCCTGGATACCCTGTTAAAAGCTACACCAGAAACAAGGGGGCGAGCCAGGAGGTTCAGTGTTTCGGCCACCACTCATAACCATCTGTGTCACAAGCCAGGACACGGTTGTTCTCCATCTTGCTTGCCTCTAGGGTGCAGATAGCCAGCCCTGTAGCTATTCACCAGTATGACTGTCTGGGGAAAGTGGACCGTGTAGGGGAGAAATTTGAGGACCTTTTGCCTGCCTGGGCTTGAGGAAGCTGCCCTGGTCTGAGCAGGACATCAGTCTGCAGCAGAGGCTGTCTCACAACTATCCCCACCACTAACCTCACTTTCTAAAATAGGTACCAGAGAGATAGAAACCTGGGCAGTGAACCAGTGGCGTGTCCACTGGTTGGGGTCAGCGTGGGTCCACTGGTCAGCGTGGGTAAGAGTTGTGCTCATCTAGCTTTTCCTTCAGTGGCGACAAGGCATGTAAGACCCCAGTATTTGAGACCACTGCATCCCTGCCAGTCTCAGCTCACATCAGCCAAGCGTTATTAGAGGGAAAGGGGATGGAGGCAGCACGACTGCCTGAGCCAAGCCAGGTAAAAAGGAAGAAAGTTCACGAGTGGATGAGGGAGCTTCTGCCATGCCACGCCACGTGTGCGGTGCTGTGCCGTGCCTGTGGGAGGAGGGAAGCCTCGCTGATGCTGTCTGTCTCTTTCAGGGGGAGTTGCTGAGCCCGTGTCGATGCGATGGATCTGTGAAGTGCACGCACCAGCCATGTCTGATCAAATGGATTAGCGAGAGAGGCTGCTGGAGCTGTGAGCTGTGTTACTACAAGTACCACGTCATTGCCATAAGCACAAAGAACCCTCTGCAGGTAAAGGTACTAGAGACATTTCAAAGTCTATTTATTCTTGTTTCAGTTTTTGTTTCTGGGAGCAAGTGGATTTTACCTGTGTGGTTTTCCCTCCCTGTGCACAGGGATCCAAATGTCTCAGACACTTAGAAAGGGTTGCCAGGGGCTGGTCCAAAGAGGCTCCATGTTCTGCTCAGTGGTTCTGGGGGCATCCCTCGGGAGTCTGCTCTTTCTGTCCTTGGAAATTCCTATATTCACTTGCCTCCTGCTGAAAATTCCACAACAGTGCTATAACACCTCGCAGCCATTCAAACGTGTTCATCCACTGGAGACCGCAGGTATGCCTCTGGCTCCAGGGGCAGGCAGGGACAGAGCCACTGTGGGATTTGCTGCAACAGAGCACACAGTCTGTGACTGAGCAGTATGTTGAGACTCCATGTGTTTATAGTTGTGCCATTAATCCTGATCTCCTCCTGCTGAGACTCCTCTGTGTTGGCGTGAGGGATGGAGGAGGCAGATGGAGGCTTCTTAGAGCTCTCTTCTCTGGTCTCGCCACCTTTTTCACTTTACTGCTCTTCCACAGTCATGGCATGGCACAAGACTCTGATACTCTTGTCTCTCCAAGCCTGATTCTTGGTGGACTTTTGCAGATGTGCACACAACAGGTAAAGCATATCTTGTTGTAAGTGGCTATGAAAGTCATCCAAGGACCCATGTTCTTTCTTATCTGAGTTCAAAAGCACTGTAGTTGAGTAAGTCCCAGTACAGCCTGGTGATTTAAAATCAGGATTGAGAATGGGGAAACCTGTGTGACTATTAAGAATGGGATAAATTATCCTTAATAGCTATTGATTTATTGCGGGGGCAGTGCCTGAAGATGCATTAATTGCTGCATGCCGTTGCTGAGCACCATTAGTGCCTCGGCCATAAGGAAGCACATTACATCCAGGCACTACTGCTTAATCAGCATCATCTGGACTGAAGAGGCATTACAGTGGTTAGAGACCACAGTCATGTCAGTAGGGATGTCAGTCTGTCCAGCACCTGGCCCTCTGCAGGTCACTCTCTACCAGGAGGCAAGGACAGTGCTGGTGATGGTGCCCAGTTGTACAGGGGTGTAGGGTAGTGCAAACTCCTGCTCTCTCCTTCAAACTGTGGTCTCTGTGTGGTTTTTTCTAAGTCTGAGGTCACTAACCACATTGAGGGAAAAGGGGCAACCCATTAGGACTCCAGACTTAAATGAAGTAGTGAAATTAGGGGGACATCATGGGGAAACTTTGCTGAGGGGAAGGAAAAACCTGACTGCTCTCTGAGAGTCCTTACAGCTTCTGATTCAATTTTCCATGAGCCATGGGCTGGAGAGATCAGTAGTTTCATCCCAAACCTCAGACCCAGAATGTTTTAATTTCTTGGCTCTAGTAACTCAGAGCAGATTGAAACACAGGAGGGGAGATGTGGACAAAGCAGCTTTTGTTTATTTCTGGAAAGCCGCTCCACGAGTGCCCCCATGCTTCCTGTGTCTCAGATTGGGGATGCGATGCTGAGCAGCATTGAAGGTTTGTGGGTACAAATTTGTGAGCATTTTTGTTTCCAGAACTGCCTTTAATGAATGACTTCCAAATGCTCTGCACTTTCAGGTGGCTCAGGGCAATGGCTCAATGACTTTCTTCCTGTTCCTCACTCAGCTAAAATTTGTTGGAGCTGTTCATGGACAAGCTCCCACCTCACCCACACACATTTCAGAGCTTGTGCAAAGCTTCTCCCTCTCTGGGCTCCCCTGTCAGAAAGTGGCCTCATCTGCTGGCTTTTGTCATGAACACAAAAACTGAGTGGCAGAAACAGCTGAGTTAGAGAGCTCAGCTCCAGGAGCAAGGGTCCCAGAGGACTGTGCAGATCCGGGGCTTGGAGACTTCACATTGCTGGCTTAGACTTCATAGCACTTCTCACATAAACACTGGGAGATTTGGAGGATGGGGAGAAGCAACTGGAGTGAAAAGCCACTTGGTCCGGAATAAATGTAGTGTGTAGAGTTACAGCTGCGTGCCTGGGTGCCCTGTCTGGTGCCAGCACAAAGACACTGCTGGGAAGCAGATGCTACACTGGCATTAATTTGCAAAATCCTGTGGGAAGTGGCTGATGCACCAGGCCAGGATGTCCCACCAGGACTAAGGGCTTGAGCCCCCCATAACCCATTGCTAGAAATGCCTCATTCCTCAGTGGCTCTCACCATCTGGTGTGCCAGGAAAAGGAGGCACGGAGGACACAGGAGTTAGGATGCCCCAACACTGTATCCCATAACAAGTCACAGCATGTGCAGGTGGGAGGAGCATCCTTTCTGCTTGGTCTTCACCCCACATGTGGAACTTGGGCCCAGCTTTATTGTTACAAGAAGTCTCTGAATTTCTCAAGCACAGTTTTTGGAGGGCAAATGCTGTAGGAAGTCAAGGTCATCTGTTTTTTCCAGACCAACCATAATACAGGCAAGGACCATACAAACCTCATGTCCTTGTCAAATGAAACCTGTTTGGGTGATGTTCTGAGCCTGGCTAGATTCTAACCAGCAACATGGCCTACCTCTCCCCTGTGTCCTCTCATCTGGTAGGCTGCTGGGAAGCCAAATCCAGGCAGCTGGCAGACCCTGGGCTCCCTGAAGCATGTCCAGTTGGTCCGAGCAGAGCAGCACATCCAACGCCCACATGTTCCCTGGAACCTGCATGTTTCTCTGCCCGTTTTGACATCTGCTGCACATTTTTTTGGAGTGCTTAGGAGCACAGCATGGGCCAGATGTGTCTGGAGACTCATGGTGTGGGCAGAGAAGTTACTGCCGGGTTCATGCATAATTAACACAGGCTCTTTCCAGCCTCCAGGCTATTATGATGTTTCATACCAGAGAGAGACCTTTAGTCTGCTATTTTGGCAGAATTAATCTCTATAAATTAACCCACCCCACTCCCCACTCCCTGGATTGCAGGCATTTAAGAGCAAAGGTCTTGAAGCAGCAATACTGCTAACCTGCTGAGACTGGGGGATTAAAGTTGTTGGGCAACATAGCAGGTGTCCTGCCAAGCAGCAGTCGGGCAGCGAATGAGCAAAAATATTCCATCAGCTGTGAGCAACCAGGAAATCCAGAGCTTTTGTCCGTCCGTCCGTCCGTCCATCCATCCATCCATCCATCCATCCATCCATCCATCCATCCATCCATTCTCCTGCTCTCCAGTTTGCCAGTCACCAGTCACCAAGACAGGAGTCATGGGCTTGGAGGCTTTAAATGCCTCCCTCCATTGTAATACTTGTGTAAAACCCATGATTTTAAAAAGACCCTGAAGGCACGAGGGTTTACAAGTAAGTGGTAGTACTGCCTGCACCCTGGTGCTGATACATAGTGAAGTAGGTATCTGCCTTGATGGGACTCTGCAGTGTATTTAATCTCTACAGCTCCTTTGTAGTCACTCCTGAGCCACATCCACTCTCATGCTCTGATTTTAGCAAATAGAAAATCTGTTTGAACCAACCTTCCCAACAACTGTCTGCAGTCTTGAGGAGTTCAACTCTGATTTACAGTTGTTATCTCTGACTCTTCCTGCATTGCGGGCTGTTTCAGCTCCAAAGATCCCCAGTTACCCAGTGCTGGAGTTGGAATCTGGTCACTGTTCTCCTCTGGCTCCATTTTGTCCGTGGTGACGATCTGTTAGGAGCTGACGAGTGCTCTTACATGGCCTCTGCAGCAGGACGCTCACATCTGCAAGAATGGCTGGGCTCACGGGGTGTTTGAACTTCAGCCTGAGATCCTGAGCTAAAAAGCTTGAGGCAAGTTTACTGATGTCTCCTGGCTGTCCCAGCCTGCTGAATCAGTTGTGTTGAAGATGAGCTTTGCTGGTCCCTGCTGAGCTTCAGCTGCAGCCTGCAAGCAATGGGTGCAGTCACTGCCAGAGGGACTTCAGGGCCTATGCGTTGTAACAGGAATTTTCCAGGATACTGGTGCAGTAGCCTGAGTCTTACCAGATGCTCTGGCACATGGGAGAGGGGGGTTTTCATCACTGCACGTTTCCATTACATGGCCCTAGTGGGCCCTCCCTCCTCCTTGCTGCTTTTCTAGTATCTGAATAAGCCACAGCATCTGTAAATGTACAGCAGGGAAGCTATGCCACAGCAGTGGCTTAATTTTACTTGGTGAATTTATGAAAACAAAGCCATCCTCCAGAAGATACCTGAGGAGGATGGCCAGGGTCTCAGGACAGCAGCAAGGGGAGAACCACACCTAAGCAGTGCTGGAAACGATCCTCTCCAACCTTCTAGGAAAAACCTCCTCTTGCTTGTGACCCTGGGTCTGAGAATTAAATTGCTGACTAGCACAGCTCAGGATGTTAATGATGCGTATTAAGGGGACGTGTCAGATACAGCAATAAAAATAAACTGAACTGCCTGAGGCAGGCATGGAGGAGCTCTCAGGGGAGTGTAGGAAGGCTTTTCCAGAAAACAAGACTTCTTTGCAAGCTGCTGCAGTAAGATATAGACATCTTCTGCAAGCAGTATCTGTCTTGGATATGCTCATGCTGCTGCTTGGGAACCTTTGTAGACTGCGGGTGCCAAAGAAAGAGAAATACAGATCAGGCCTGAAATACTATAGTAATGACATTATTATCTGTGTTACATTAGCAGGTTTTCACTCAAAAGCCTCCAAGCAGAAGCACTGAAGCAAACAAGGAAACAGATTTGTCTCAAGTACAACTTGCAGGTTATGAAACAGTGCGAGAGAATGAGTGACATGACTTGAAGGCACTGGTCCCAGCTTGGACCCTGACTAAAGTCATCACAAATGTCAGACCTGGGCTCCTAAGAAACCCTTTCTGAGGCATCTGGGTTGCAGAGCTTTGCAATTTGGGCAAGATGGGGAAACTTGGGGAAATCAGTCTGAGCAAGTGGTGTTTTGCACCTGCAGACCTGGGTGGTGTGCCAAAGCACTTGGCCAAGGCAGGTGGTAGCCGAGGACAGACAGACAGCTCCAGACAGCTTCTCCAGAGTGGTTTGGAGAGTTGGAGCCCTTTTCCAGTGCGGGTGGCAGAACCTCACAAAGAGCTGCTTGGGCATGCCCCGAAGCCATTGTGAGTCTGGAGCTCACAAAGCTGCTCCTGTTACCCTGCAGGAGCTTTTAGAGCTTGATGCCACCAAGTCCTTAGTTCTGGCCTGTTCAGCACTGGCAGAGCATCTGTAGAGCTTTCTACCTGCCTAAAGGTCACATCCCTGACTGACAACCTGGCTGAGCTGAATTGTTAAAGGTGCACTTCAGTGCAGCTCAGTGGCTACCAGGAGCTCGAGTCATTATCCTCTGAGGGAAGAAGGGCTCAGCTTTAGGTCTCTCCCCACAAGGTGGGATTGCTTGACACTGTGATCTTGCTAGAGCTTGAACATTTGAGCTGGAGATTTGGAGGGAGGGGGCTGTGTCTGCTGCCAGGCATTCAGACAAAGAGCTTTGGGGGTTTCAGATGTGCCAGTAAAGGGACTGCAGAGTTGCTGAGGCCTCTCTTTGCAGCTCTAGTGATGACCCAAGGATGATAGGGTCACCTTCCAAATCCCTGGTCTCCTGGCCGTAATGAGGGTGGAGAGGGGTTAGGAAAAGGGGTGATTTTCTAAGGGCTGTTATGAAATCTGAACGACACAGTGCTGTGATTGAGGTGAGCTGCTAAGGCTACCAGTGCAGGGGCACATCAAGCCCAGCTCCTGCAGCTGAAATTCATCAGCACATTCCACCACTGAACAGCTCTTGGACCCTTCTGTCTGAGCACTCATGGGGGTAACAGGCTCTATCTTCCGTCTCCCCACTTTTCTCCTCTCTGTGCAAACCTCATACGCTAAGATGTGTAGCAAAATGGAATTAAAAGATGAAAAATAATGACTCTAGTTATTAGTGTCTCAAGTTAGATATGGCATGCTAAATTGCAGTTCTCAGGGTTGCCAGAGAGAAAATACAACATTTATTACTTATTTTTTTTTCCTGGAAAATATTAAATTCTTCTGCAAGCTGGCTGTTTTCTCCACTGTTCAGCTTTGACCCATTTACCTCCTTGCCAGAGGGTAATCACACCCCAGTGCCACCTTCTGAACAGTCAGGACTGCTGCTGTGTGTGTCACTGTCACTTAGTGCCTGATGCTGGGGGAGAGTCTCCTACCCCCTGGCACAGCTGACAGGCTCCAGGCTCTTCATTATCACCACAGTGAACCTCCTGGCAGCTGCTGCCAGCTGAGCAGTGTCAGGCACTGTCCCTGCCAGTGTTTCAGCTGCTCTGTTCCCTGCTGAAGGGAGCAGGGTTTGAGGTTTGCACGTTTGCATTCAGGTGCAACTCTTCTGTTCTCTGAGCCCCATCCCCTTTGACAGTGTGTTTAGTGTTACACCTAAGCCTCCCTTTCTCTGCAAAGCAGTAGTGTTGGTTGTATGTGGCTTCTGGTTCTAGAAAACAGTTCCTTCTTCTCTTCCTGTCTCTAATTGCTACCTTGGAAGGACCTGTTGCTACCAGAGGCCTTGCAGTGTGCCAGACAGATGGTGAGGAGCCAGTCCATTACCTCCGAGAGAGAGAGAAATGACGCGGAATGATTTGGCTGGCACAGGCGCACGCGGGTCAGTGTGAGGGGCCTGCAGTACAGCCTTCGCACGCAGCACCAGCCTGTGCACCCGGCTCCCGGCGCTCCCATTCCCTCAGAGTCAGCCACACGCAGTGGAAAGGGACATGAGGTCTGGGGAAAGCTGCAGGGACGAAAGTGCAACCCCACACAAATAGCCAAGCTCCCTCCCCACCACATGAATTTAGTCCTGGAGCTCTGGGCTAGTGGCACTGCTTGCAGATTTGTCCTGCATTGGCTTATGGGGCTGTTGAGAACAAAGCTGAAGAGCTGATGGGAGGATGTCAGAGCTGCTGATCCCCCCTTCATAAGCCAGATTTGGGAGTGATGGGTGCTAGGTGGCCTTTGCTCTGCTTTATGTCAGGAGAGGAGTTGCACCACTGTGCCTCTCCTGTGGACGCCAGCACCCCTGCAGCATTGGGACCTCCAGGCTGTTCACTGTGTGGCCTTCTCAGTGGCACAAAGGGCCAGATGTGTGGCCGGATTTGGTGGAGGCATGGAGCAGGTCAGGCTGTGGCAGAGGGGGAATGGGCTGTTGAAAAGATTACTGAGTGTCCCCAGTGCTCAGAGTTTGCCTTTGGCTGCTGGGGGAGATGGCAGGAAGGGGACTGGAGCAGCTGAGCCCAGGGAGGAGACTGGGTTTAGCTGAGCCCCGTCCTGCTTCAGTGGGAGACAAGCTCTCTCTTGGCTCAGCAGCTCTGTGGCCATTTCTGTGGCCAGCTACCCACCTCACTGATGCTGCACATCCATGACAGACAATTTGAGGGCTGTCTGCCCTTGCGGGATGTAAGCCAAGGAGCAAGGCTGGCAGAGGCAGAGCAATCTCCTTCCAGTTGCAACCCGCAGACCTCAGCCTCAAGCTGAAGCTCTTGTCTGTTCCTCTCCAAATGCAGCCCTTTTCAGGGGAGTGCATTCGGTTCAGGGGTTTGGTCATTGGACTGGCAGCAGTGCCATGCATGCCTGTACCAGCACAAGTCACCTCTTGTCCTTCTCGCCCTTCAGTCAGGGTTCGAAAGTCCTTGCAAAAAACGTTGGTAACTCCTGGCAGGCCTGGGCATTAAAGAGGTACCCAGTACTTGAGCTCCCTTCTTGCACTGCAGAAGGATGGGACAAGGCTTGCTGGGTGATCCTGCTGTCCTAGGATATGTCTGACAAACACGCAGGGCGCTGAGGTCTCGCAAGAATGTCACTTCACGGGGACACTGAATTTGGACTGAATCTAGGCTAAAGATTTTCAATTCCTCTGAATCCTCTGTACCTGCAGGAGGTTGAAGTCCATCTTTGTTTATCCTCCTGCCAGTCCCACTGTGATTTCAAGGGCATGTATCTCACAGCTAGAGGTGGCCTATATACTTCAGTGCCAGGAGAGACTGTCTCTCCTCAGCCTGTTTACGTGCTTGATTTTTGATTTGCGGGACCATGTCCCCAAGTCTTGTTAAAGACACCAATTTCTGCGCTTGGTTTTATAGGGCAGTTTTCTCAACAGTGTAAATCTGAGTTGGGAGGTTTCATGCTGGATGACAGAGAGGAGTCTGGGCTTAGAATATTTATAACATAGTTTATACAAAGCTATTTGACATAGTGAATGGATTTGAGGGAGTTATTTCTATTTTTTTCTTTTTCTGAGGAGGAAGCATTGACATTTACCTTGGAACACAGCCTGAATATGTCATCATCTAAAGGCAGGATGTCCTGACCACAACAACTTGTGTTGTTTGTAGCAAGTTCTATGGGATGTGCATTGCCACTGTGAGACCCTACCTAGGGCTGTGATCATGTCAGATCTCACAAAGTGGCTCAGAGCCAGCTCCTGTGAGGCCTTCAAAAGAAAGCTTGGCTCTTTGAGATACTTATTTTTATGGTACTGGGATACCCTGACTAAGGATTCTGCCTGGCCTTTATTTGAGGGAGCAACTGAACCTTCTGGGTTGTGATGGCCATCAGAGATCTACTGTTATGGGAATGTTACTTTTGGTGTCTTGCTTTCATCCATCCTGCTTCGCTCAGGTCGCTGTGCTTTCCTGGTGAGATGCAGGATTCCTTTCCATTACCTCTTCAGCAGTGCTGTCAAGAAACCTAAGGCCATGCACTATTGAACAACTGCCATGCTCCATCCCAGGTGTGGATGGGGTGAAAGCTCCTATGCCCATAGGTGCTCTTCGAGGTCTCCATAGCCACCACAGTGGTGTAAAGCAGTGATATGCTCCAAGTAACTAATCTCTTCTCTTTTGTCCTTCCTCCCTCCCTCTTGTCCCCTCCCCGTGCAGTGGCAGGCCATCTCTCTGACAGTCATTGAGAAGGTTCAGATAGCAGCGGCCATCCTGGGTTCCCTCTTCCTCATCGCCAGTATCTCGTGGCTCATCTGGTCGACCTTCAGTCCTTCAGCCAAGTGGCAGCGCCAGGACCTGCTCTTCCAGATCTGCTATGGAATGTACGGCTTCATGGACATTGTCTGTATAGGTGGGTGATCGTATCTCACAGCGCGGCCACGGCCACCCGCCTGCTCACTCACCTGTGGAGAGGAGTGGGAGATGGCATGGAGAGCCAGCCCATACAGTTTGGCTTGGTTTGAGTGTCCACAGCTTTTCCTCCTCTTTGCTTTTGTGGCCCATTTTTCACCTTTCTCTCAGCTCATCTGGGTGGTCCCAGAGTGTTTCCTTGGCTGGGGTGGCAGAGGGACCTGCAGAAAGGCCAGAGAAAAACAGATGTCTCTTCAGAGCAAGAAGTGGCTGGGGAGGTCTGGGGGAGGCTGGGGAATGTAAGGCTTTAGAGAAACTCCTCTCCTCCTGGAATAGCTAATCTAGGGACTGCCCCACAGCAGGCATGGCAGGGTCTCTCCACACGCAGCTCCTTGGCTCTCCAACCCAGTCTCTCTGCCAGGCAGGAGTGGCTTCCCTTTCTTTGGCCCACCTTGGAGCTCAAGTCCCAGCCAGGTCACAGGCCAGCCTGGGGTCCTTGTCAGCTTGCTGGTACAGAGCAGCTCTGAGGGTGCAGCTGCCTCACTCGCACGGCACGAGCCCGGAGAGCACAGAAGCTGCTGGCAGCCTGGCGCCAGTAGAGTCTCCTTGGAGCTGAGGCTGTGGGACCAGTGCAGGCCTGCAGGATGGAGAGACATAGCTGCTGATACCTGCAGCAGCTCCTGAAACACTCTGGTGAACACTGGCCACCTCCAAACGTGCCCCTGAGCAGTGTGCACCCAGGCACAGGCCATGAGATAACTTGTCAGTTCAAGTGACCCTGACAGGAAGCAACAAAGGGAACCAGAGCGCTGGGTCCTCCCATCACTGGTATGAAGTTAGAAGAAACCCCCAAAAACTCAGCGGGAAAAGGCAGTCCTCTTGACTTGGTGGATATGTGTATGTGTGGATAGAGCCATTCCAGAGGGAAGAAGAGCAGCCCCCTTTCAATCCTCAGGAGAAGCAGGACAGAGCAGCAACTGGTAAAATTTGGGTACAGAAGTAAAACAGACCCAGTGGCAGAGACGGAATTCTGGACTGCACACCCTGGTATCCAGGTTCAAATGGCTCTTGGCCTCAGCAGCCTTCCAGCACAGGACTTGGGCCTGCCAAGACCGAGGACAGTTCCTCCCACTGTTGCCATCACTATGCTAGCAATGAGATGTGAGCTTGGCCTGTAGAGATCATCCTGCCCCTTCATGAGATGCTGGTAGAGCTACCACATCTCCCCAGGAACAACTGGGGTGGCAAAGGGGGTGAAAGAGAGATGGGCAGCACATGTTGGTGCAATAGGTGATGTCCTCTTGCTGGTGGAATTGAAAGTGGAAAAAAATTATCCCTGTGGATGTGTGGTGTGCACATGTGTCACCTTGTTGGCAGGGGACAGAAGTGGAGAGCTCTGGCCTGGGCGGACATCAGTAACATGATTAACTGGCTTTGATACAGCTTCAAGAGCTGAGGGGAACTGATTAGCTCATCTGTCAATAGGAGCTAAATCTTCCCACATAGCAGAGAACAAACCATGCCAGCCTTGAACTGAAGGGAAACTGGGCAGACAGACTCAGATTTGAGGTTCATTTTTTAAAATTTTTTGTTAATTTGTCTAAGGATCTGGCATCTATTTCTCTTTTCCACCTTCTCTGATGAAAAAATAAGTTTATTTGCATCTCCACTGATGTTACCAGTAAGCATAATGCCCTCAGCTGGAAGCTTTGATTTTTTTTTCCAGCCAAAGAACAAGCAGACATCCCATTTGCAGGAACGTTTCAGAGTCGTGACTCGGGGCATCCCCTTGTCTCATGTTCCTCCCTCCACAGCTGGCAGTCCTGGGGTGCCAGGCGTGCTGGCTTTCCCACAAACTCAAAAGCCAGTGGGAAGCATTACAGATGCAGTGAGTTAACATGTCTGTACGTGAGTTCTCTTGCCCAGCACTCAGCAGCTACCCAGAGCTGGCTCCACTTGGGTGTGTGCAGCACGTCTGCCTGGGCTGCCAGGCAGCCCACCCATGCTCCTCCAGGAGAGGGGATATTCTGGAGCACGTGAGCTCTGTCTCCATTCCTGTAGAAAAGCTCCTATGTGCATGCTGCCAGCCCTCTGCCCCTGGCACCCTGCAGTGTAAAACTTGCTTGTATAGCGCAATTTTTGCTCTTTGCAATCCCAGCTGCTGCTGCTGCTCCCGGCTCAGCAGTGGAGAGGAAACGAGCTCTGAGCAGTACTAGCTGAGAGCATGTGCTCACTCTCCTCCCCACCTCCTCCTCCTCTGCCCAGTTTGAAGTCAGTGACCAGTGAGATCTTCAGTGGGAGCTGTGACTCCCTGGCTGTTGAGGTGGTCAGCTCTCTTTTCTGAGTGGCCTCCCCTCAGCCCTGCAGATTTCAGGGGGCTGCATGAGCACAAGCCAAAAGGCTGGTCTGTCCCACTGAGAGACAAGGCCAGGTCGAGCCAGGGGAAGGGTCTGATCAAAGAGAATTCTTTCCAAGCTGAGGTTGTTGGGGTTGTTCAGCCTGGAGAAGAGAAGGGTCTGGGGATACAGCTTTCCAGTACAGGGGACTACAAGAGAGCTGGAGAGGGACTTAGGGCAAGGGCATGTAGTGATGGGACACAGGTCATTGCTTTAATTTGAGAGAGAGTCGGGTTAGAAAGAGAGTAGGGTTAGCAAGAAATTCTTTGCAGTGAGGGTGGTGAAGCACTGGAGCAGGTTGTCCAGAGAAGTTGTGAGTGCCCCATCCCTGGAAGTTTTTGAGGCCACACGGGATGGGGCTCTGAGCAACCTGGAGTAGTGGGAGGTGTCCCTGCCCAAGGCAGGGGGGTTGGAATGAGATGATCTTCAAGGTCCCTTCCAACCCAACTCATTCTATGAAAATCACAACTGAGGTGAATTCCTCATTCATTATAACTTTGTGCAACTGTGATGGATGCAGCAGTGTCTCCCTAGAAGGCTTGCAGTCAGTTCCTCACTGTGGAACAGCTTTTCTCCCTCTCTTCATCCTTCTTCCAAACCTTGCTGCCTCATGCAGGGTCTTTTGATCACAGATGGTGAAAGGCAGCTCTGGAGATTGAAAGTTCTGCTCCTGACTGCCAGCATGGCCCAAAGCCTCTTGTTATTCCTCCCTGGGTTTTAGTTCCACTTCTGCAAGCTCAGGATAAAACCTCTCATGGATAGTGGCAATGGATCTTGAAATACTGGAGTGCTGTCTGTGCAATTCAGTGTCTCCTCCTCTGTGGTAGAGTCCTTTTCCTCTTTTGTTACCTAGCCTGTGGGTGGGTAGGAAAGATTTAGGCACTAAGAAATGCTCAGTTGCGGGGAAAGGGCAGGACACTAGGTGCACTCAGTTCTACCGCATGTGGGTTTTTTAATGTAAGATGCTGCCTGTACATTTTTTGGTAACAGGCTGGGCAGCCTTAGCTAGCAGAATGTTATACCATAGGTCCTACAGTAATTGTATGAATTCCAATTGTTTCTTCCTCCAGTTTGACCCCCTAGCTTTTCTTTCACTAGCAGAGGAGCAGAGGTTTGAAAGGCAAGGTACTTACTGAAGAGCAGATGTGCTGAAAGAGAGCTCCTCTGTCGTTCCTGCCAGTTTGCGCTTCAGTTGTACTTGGATGTCTCACATCCATTGGGTAGCCAGTGACTCTTGTCCAGGAGGATACCCCCTGTCACTGGAGGTGCTCAGCAGGACACTTCCTCTGGCTCTGGGCAGTCTCAAAGCTGGAGAAGTCACCAATTCTGCAGAGGTGTGACTAACATCAGAAGGAAATACACACCTGGTAAGCAACTGCCCAGCTGTTTTGTGTGATCTCCTCTCTACCAAGTTAGTAAGGGATTTAGGTAGCAATTTGCCAAGACAGAGATATCTGTGGCAATATCCATGGCAGCATTGATCTTTCCAACGTGGAGTCAAAGGTGGAGGCATGATTGCTTCCTCACACATATAGCTACCTCAGCACAGATCATTTGGTTGTTGTTCTCATTTGTTCTGAAATGGTCAGATCATCGCCAAGCTGAACTCTCAAAATATGTCTGTTAACTCAGAGACTGTTGATCTGTGCAACAAAATCCAGGGGTCTGGATTTGACCCTCAGTCACTAACCTTCAGTAATATACTAGTTTTCTTGGGACTTTTCTAGATCCTAGCATGCCCCACAAAAACAGTTGGAAGGGACAGACACCATTTTCTACCTCTTCACCCATGATGAAAACAGAAACCACAACCAAAGTAAAACCAGTCTGCTCCTCATGGCCAGTGGGACAGATGGTATGGCCCCAAGCACCAGCAGCTATGTCCATCTGGGCAAGGTGTGCAAGATGGCCTTTCAACACTGTTCTCTCCCTTGCTCTCAGACATCTAACAGGAGGGCAGGAAGCAGTGGAAAAGATTGCTTGAGATTTGTGGGAACCTCCAGTACTGCATTTTTTTTAAGAACCTGTTAGAAAACATATGTCAAGAACAGGTTGCAGAGAGATGATCCCAGTTTGTGAAGGAGGAACAGATTAAATGCTTCTTGATATCCAGCCAGCCTCGATGTCTTTGATTCTGATCTCTCTTTCATCTGTGCTATCTCTGGTCATGTCTGTAGGACAGATATGAGGGTTGGATTAAACTAGAAACTGGCGATGGTGCCAGCATAGGTATTGCTCTGCTATGAAGTCATCTACAACACAGACATCTGAGATCAGGAACCGGGAAGGGAATGAGAAGTGAGATGGGGACTGTTCATTTGATTAATTGCTCTCTCCATGGTCCATGAGAGGTAAATCCAGGAAGCTGGCCTAGAGAGAGATTAGCAGAAATGCAGTTACCGAAATGCACAGATAAATGGAATGAGGACTCAGTTACAGATTGGAGAGAGTAGCAGCTTAGAGCTGGGCTGTAAATCCTGAGAGATACCTGCCTGTTAATTAAATGACAGTACTTGGAGGGGAAAGGAGAGGTTTGCCTCTCTCTCTGTCAAGGTGCAATTAGGGGAAGTCAGCATTTGTAGAATAAGGTGTCATTTGGGGTCAGGAGGACAGGAAAGCATCTCCTGTTAAACAAGGAGGAACTCTGCCAGTTAATGAGAGCATGTCACAGAGTAGGCTCAGGCATCCCCAGATGGGCTCTGGGGGAGAAGCGTGTCCCAGGAGGGCCATTAGCAGGCTGTGTGCGCAGGGCTGTGCCGATGCGGTTTGTGTGTGCTGGCCTGCTTGGGATCACACAGGGGTATCCCCGAGGCTGGCATGCTGGGGGGTTATCCCCAGCAATGCAAAAGTAATCTGATCTGCCTCTCCTTGGATCACTGACTGATGGGCACTCCTGCTTTGTCCGTGGCCAGGTCCCTGCTCCCTGGCTCACCCTGCCTCGGTGCTGACGGCAGTGCACTTGCGCAAGCGCTAGATCCTCGTGCTTTTTGAAGCTTTCCCCGCTCTTTTCCTGGCTAGTTCCTGATGGTACGTGCCTTCACAACTGCACTGCAGCTCAGCAGCACAAGACAGGCAGAGCAGGACCATTCATCCAGCCAGCGATTCTTGTTGGCACACCATGGCAATCCATTACAGATCAGGAAATGTCTGCCTGCTGTTTTTAATCCTAGCTGCCAGAAAGAATAATCAAAAGCATCCAGCACATCTGACAGCATCTCAGCACAACCATAGGTAATAACATAAGAAATCAATAGCCAATTAAAACTGATCCACAGCATTTGATCTTTCATAGTGCTATGGGAACAGTAATTAATGGAGCTTCCTTGAAACAGTGACAATTCAAGCTTCCTGCCAAGACTAATGGGGTTTTGTTTTAAATGAGCTTTGCTTCCTAGAGGAAATGCTGGGCTGAGATAGCCTCGGGGTGTTATCTGGCCAGGTCACTTGGTCCCTCAGCATTCAGAGGATTTAGGAGTCAAAGTCACAGTGAAATAAAGAGAAACTGAGAAATGAGGTGTCTTCTGGGTCTTGGTCTTCATCTGTATCAATCCAGTTCTCAAAAGGAAAGCAGATGTTTTCATTCAGGTCCACACAGTCCCCCAAGGTACAAAGCAGGAAGAATCGCTACCGCAGTAGGGAATCAGTTTTGAGGAAGCACCAAACCCGCATGTTGGCTTGATGACACCCTAAAGGCAGAGCACAAGGCAGAGAAGTTCAGCAAATGTCTTTGGAGGAGAGACCTGACAGCAGCCCACACAGCAGCTGTGTGTGGCTTTGACATACCTGGAAGAGATCCGTGAGAATATACAGAAGTCTTCCATGCCTTTCAGCTTGATGCACCGCTTTCCATGCTCTTCATGCACTTCTTACCCAATTTGCTTGTAAACTGGACCTATCAGGAGCTAATCGGAGTGGCCAGATGGAGGTCCTACCTTCAGAGCAGGCAGTTGGGATAAAGCTAGGCAGCAAAGTCACTTTTTCTTCACCATGAACCCCAGTTTGCACACATTCAGCCACTGTGTGCAAAAACCACTGAGCAAATCATTGATCTATCAGCTGTGCAGAGGCTGTGTGGACAGGAACGGTCCCCACAGGGCATGTTATGAGGCTCTCGATCCAGCGGGGCAGGGTCCCTCCTGGGGAGCAATCACTGTGGGCCCTGTAGCTGGGCCAGCATCAGGAGAAGCGGCGCTGCAAAGCTGCTCTGACCACCGACTCCTTGGCCGCTGTCCAGGAGCAGCAGATGCTCGGCAAAATCGAGACAAGCCAGCCCTCTGCCCCTGAAAGATGGGACCTATTTTTATCTGCTGTTGCGTTGATTGTTCCGTAAGAGAGCAGAGGGGCAGCGGGCGTGTGTGCCCTGTGTGCTCCCAGCAGCGGGCAGGGCTGCAGGGGCTCCGTGTGCACACAGGACTCCAGCGCAGCTCCGGCCGCACTCCGCAGAGCCTGCGTGTCGCTGCTGAGCAAAGAGACACAGCTTTGGACCTGGCTCTGAACCCTCTCCCTCTTTGCAGGGAAGGAACTTGGCCTCCAGCACAATCAGAGCAGCACCTGGGCTTTCACACGTGTGCGTTCAGCTCCACGCTCCTTCTCCACATCCATCTCCAGCAGGGTCCCACTGTTGCAACAGGGCTCCAGAGATGTATTTTGTCGTGAATAACCATATGGTGCTCTCTGCTCCAGTGGATCAATGTGCTTAGCATTTAATGAAGGCAACATAATTAACACTTTTTGAGGGAAAAAAGAAATTCTTTTGCCTTGTGAACTGCATCTTGTGCTTTCAAGTGTGATACATTACAATCAGAATGGTGCTTCACCGTCACTAAACTCCTTGCCAAAATCAAGTGCCTGGTGTCCCTGGGTTAAGTTTCCATATGTGGGCAGAGGCAGGAGCACTCACCTGCCTGTCACAACCTCTACACTACGGCAGGAAATTCCCTTGTAGGCAGCTGGTAGGATCTCCCATGCCAGCTGCACAAATTGTGCTATCTAGTAAAGGATGAAAAAAGTCCTCAGCTCTGTGCCAGGCTGTGTTTTTCCAACTGCCTTCTGTCCCATTGCTCCTCCTACTACAGCCTGCATCCTCACAGACACATTACTCCTGGAGGTGGGAAGCTGTGGTCCATGGCAGGCTGTTGTGGCTGTAGCAAGAGAATTCAACTCCATGGTCAAAGATGAGACCACAGGGGGGTCACCCCCAAATGAAAAGTGGACGAGGCTGCTTTTGGTGTGTCTCCAGCTCAGTGGGGAGCCAGAAGCAGAGGTAAGAAGAGATTAATATGAAGCCACATTAATCAAGCTCTGGGATCACCTCCTAGAGACTGATTGATGATGGCTACCTACCAGCAGAGCCATCTTTCAACCCAGGTACAACAGGCTGTAGTGAAGAATCCTGCAAACAGGCTCAAGGGCTAAGTTGCTAAACCTAATTCTTCCTGAAAGTTACTGCCTGAAGCAGTGCTTTTCTTCCTGCACCAAGACCCACCAATGGCAGCCACAGCCTGAGTCCCTCTGCCCCATGGCAGAACTGGATCCACAATATCCATACTATGCCAGGTGGGACAATTCATTCTGCTCAGCCACAGCCACATCAAGGACCTTTTGGTGTTCTCCAAGGCTCTTCTCCAGACCTTTGCTGCAGGCTTAGCCACTCTCAGCTCCTTTCACTGCTGTCATACTTGTGATCTCAGTGTTGACAGATCCTATCAGTGCAGAAAAACCCTTACCTGCCCCTCAGCATCCATCAGAATTCAGTCATCTGGATATTGCAGCCATAAAGGTCTTCAGCTCTGGTAGAAGACCCTTGTACATGCAGAGAAGCTAGGATCAAGTTTTGCCTTCCTAGAGATCCTAGCTAGTAATAGATCATAAATAACAGATCCGTGTCCTCCTGGCTCCTACCACCTTCGTTAATTTTGAATGGTGCCTCTGTGGGAGAGGTGAAGGCCTTTGCAGGGGAGATGGTAGGGTGAGACCTGTGGGGACACTGACAGGGAGCAGAGAGAGTCTGCAGCACCCAATGTGAAAGGCTTCTGGAAATCTCACAGAAATCCTGCGTTTGCAATGAAAGATTTTTTTTTTTGTCATGGCTGTGGAGGACAAAGCAGCACAGGACAGGCTGCACCATGGTGTGTCCCAGGAATACATTTATCCCAACAAAAGGCTGGCCAGATTGCACCCTGAACACCTTCTGCCTCACATCCTTGGGATGCCTTCCTGCATGTTGGAGGGGAAAGATGCCCACATCTCACTCCAGTGAGGCAGTAGAAGGAATCACAATGCACATGCCAACATGTGACATCAGAGGCCAGGGACTCTCAGGGCCATTAATTCAGTCCATGTGCCCTACATTACCATGGGGGATGACAAGGGTGATCTGTATTCACCTTTGTGTCTCTCCTAATTGGTTCCTCTTCCTCTTAGTGGAAGGGCACTTAGGTGACTGGAGTAGTCTGGAGGAATTCGGCTCAGACAGGACCTGCATCCCTTAGAAAATGAAGAAATTGTGAAACAATTCTCATTTTTCCTTACAGAATTTCATTTGCTAATAAAAGCAGAGAGGGAGGCATTGGTTCTACTTTCAATAAGCAAATGTCATGTTTTGATCATTCTTGAACAAAGCATTTTGATTTAACATTTAGAGATGACTGCTCATGCTGAGCATTTCAAATTCAATGTCGGAATTTGGAATACAACATTTTAAAAAAATTCAATTCCAAATGAAACATTTTCACCTGTCTGCAAATACACGTGTGTTCTTCCATTCTGGGGAACAATGTGACTTTTTCAGGTCTCACTCCAAGCAAGTGTGAAGGCAAATTCCCAAGCCCTGCACAGCACAGGGGTGTTGTCCAGCTCTCCTTTTAAAGGAGTGTCCCTGGAATGGCTGAGGGTCAAGCATGACTGCACAGGCAGTGCTTCGGTCAGAGTAACATTAGCTATGGCTTATGAAGGTTCAGGACCCAGACCTGGAGGAATGATTTCCATGGTGCAAACATAATGAAGTGGAAGCCACATGCTTTTTCTCTTCTCACCATGAGTATTCAACTCCATGGACTTCTGTAGGAAATGTCTGGAAATCTGAAGGTAGAAAAGACCCATAAAATCGCCTGGAGACCAGGGTGTGAATTTGGCCAGTGCTCTGTTCAACCTAGCTTGAAATTATTTACTCCCTTCTTTTAAAGACCTTGCAGTATCTGTCATGCACACAATGAGTGTCTTTCACCTCTTGAACAAAGCCTTTTCATGATGTGGGGTGGTGCTGTTATATCCATCTAAAATTTGGAGAAAAATGGTTCCAAGAGGATCTACCCAGTCCTAGCTACAAAGCAAGGAGGGGAAAATTTAAGAGAGCAAGAGGGTGTGTGAGTACTCCCTCCAAGCCCTATCCCTCCTGTCCTGGCACAGTCATGGGTAGACTCACAAGTGGGGAATGGTGCTGGAGAGGCATGATTCAGAAGCAAGGGATTGTTCTGTTGGTGGAGCTCCCATCTCTATTTATTTACTTGCTTTTTTCAAGAAGAGTCTCATTTATTGCTGCCTGCATAACTGCAGACTGCCCTTTAATCATCTGCGTTACTGTGCACTGTGAACTAAATACCACAGGAGTACAAGAGTCCTTTAGGGCACAACACCCATTTTGCTGTGGCTGTCCCCAGCCAGCTGAGTTTATAGGAGTGCTTCAGTTTACGCTTTCTCTTATTGCCTGAGCAAGGATTTCTTTGGGTTTCATTTTACCTATTTTCACTGTTATTTCTTGTTTTGGTTTAGGGAGGTTTTTATCGCTGTTTTGAGGCAAGGGGTAAAAAAGTACTGATCTGGGCAGTGCAGGAGGAGGAAGTTGCGGTGGTTGGTAGCTTGTATGTTTACAGCTGGAAGTACTGTGGCATCTCCAGGGCCATGGTGTTGCTGTGTGCAGCTCCAGGGGTCAGCCCAGCTCCTTTGTCACATCTCTGCAGGACACCTGATGTTATTTTCCCCTTGCAAAAAAACCACGTGGGAGTGCTGAAAGAAAGGAAATTTTGTTTCCATTGGACACCTCTTGTCAGCTCCTTAATTTTGCCAGCATTTCCTCATTTTGGGTCGTACGAGCTCAGCCCTAAGGGCCCAGCCTGTATGTTGTGGGGGACATGGCTGAGCAGGGCTGCCCTGGGACAGAGGCAGCACCTCGCAGAGAAGATGCATTACTCTGCAGCCATAAAAGCTCCCCAAATGCTCCTACAACACCCTGCCCCCAGCTCCCATGAGCTCCCCAAGCCCCATGACAGGCAGTCCTACCTGTCAACTCAATTCATCCTGCTGGATAAAGCCTTCCTCCTCTCACAGCTACAAATGCCATGTCTGTGGGGTGGACTGCTCCCGCTTCCATGAGGAACCCATGGCATCCTGTGCACACAGGAATCACTGCTGCATACTTGTGTTACATGAACTCGTGACATGCTGCAGTGCCACAACCTGGAAATTGTTTCTTGCCATGTAGCTCGGCTGCATCCTGCAAAATCACAGTGCTGCCTGGGGGAGGGACACTGCCCGCTCCACGCCAGGCACTCCCAGCAGTAATAAAAGTGCTGCCTCCTCTCCCTTGCCCCCCCTCACTGTCCCAGGATCACTCACCTGGTGGAGCAGCAGCTGTGGGGACTCTGTGAGGTGCCAGCACGCTGGATCCATCTCCCACTCAGCAGGGCTCTTGCTGACGCTGGGGGTGGGTGTTAATGGCTGCAGAGAGCTTGGGACACAGCCAGGAATCACCTGCCCAGGCGAGACCTGCTGCTCCCGTGGCTCTGCCAGATGGAGAGGAGGAATCAGGGAAGGAGAAGGGCTCTCGCTGCACTTGTCGGGGATCCTGGACCACCAGGGGCTGAGGAGGCTTTGAGGCACAGCTGCCTTAGAACGAGGGGAGACAAGCTGTAATAAACACAAGGTTTTCTGGTTAGCCAGCAGTTGAAGGTTATGGGCCAGCCTGTTTGTGCTGTAATGATCCAAAACTGAAGGGTCCAAACCTCCATAAAATACTTCCTCAACACTGGGAACAGCTTCTCTGTGTACACTGGTGGGAGCTCTTCCTGGCCATGGAGGTCTCAGTCTCTGAGGGGCTCAGTTTCAGTTTTGCCGGAGTCGTGGCCTAGGAGATCCAAGCATGGCATCCCACTGCTGGGAAAGCTGTGTGACAGTGAAGCCTCACTACCGTGAATGCACTTAGAAGAAGGAGTGTTTTGTCTTCCCCAGATCCATGGGTTCCACGATGGCCATGTCATCCAGTGATCAACAGCACTCAACAGAGTCCAGCCATGCAGACATCCCAGCTCTGCTGAGCCAAAACACAGTTCACATTCATACATAATCAGTTCCTTAGACATTTAAAAAAAAGTGCATTGAGAATGATTGATAGGAAAATGCCTGATTATAATCAGCTAATTATTTTTCCATATGTTAAGCATTCACTCGAGCTCTAATCATTATGAATACATTTTCAATTTATACTTTATCTCATTCAATGCTGGCAATTGCTAAGTTTGCACACCCTCCTAGTACAGTTCCAGCATTATTCAGAGCAGACCTTTGCTAGATGTCTTGTGGACTAGAGAAATCCTGATCGCTGGTCCGGTGTCTTGCAGCTTCCAGAAATGTCTGAAAGACAGCACCAGATGTTCCAGGTTAACCATTATGAACTACTCCTGTATGCAGGGTAGACTGTTCAGCTCTTGAAACATTCTGGGGACAAAGATTATATTTTGGAGAGTGGAGATGACAGTTAGGAAGGAATCTATACTTCCTATTCGATTTCCCCAGAAAACAAAGACTCCCTGAAAATCTGAATGTATCAGTAGTTTGTACAGGAAGTGACTGTTTAATGAAAGCATTCCTGAGCTGAAGAAAAGTAAGATGTGAGGATAATGGACTGCAGAAAAGCAGCAGCACCAGCCCCAGGGGAGCAGAGCAGCACGTATCTCTTGGGAAGAGAATCTGAAGGATAAAAGAGCTGTGAACAGCTCACAGCTGCCAAAAGGGATGATACTAAAGGCACAACAGCAAACTGTGCCTGTGCAGGGGAGAGCTCAGAAGCGTGGGAAGAGAGCACTGAGGCTGCATCAGGAACTCTTTGAGGACCCAAAATCAGAAGCTGCAATCACACAAAAGGCAGAAAGAATAACCTTCAACTCATGAAAAGCCTCTAGATATCACACAGGCATGGGGACCTGTCAGAGTTGAACCCCAAGATGACCATCCAGAGATTCAAAAGGAAAAAAGAAATGGGTCTGTAAGCATATGCGAAGAAGAAATAGGCAAGTCTAAGAGCTCAAATAGTATTTGATACACAGAGGGCCAAATAGTTAAATGTTGCCTTTGTTTCAGTCCTCAAAACTTAACTAAAATAATTTTAATGAGGAGAAAGGAGCCCAGGGCACAATCAGAAAAGAACAGCCTCAAAAATATTCAAATGAGTTAGCTCTGTCCTTGTCAGCACGTCCTAATGAACTTCAGAGGAAGCTGCAGGAACAGTGGCTGACCCATGAGCATTTCATCATCAGGAACTTGAGGAGGATGCAGGAGGTGCCAGGCGGCTGGGGAAATGCAGGCAGAGTACCCAGCTTTAGATACAATCTCTATCAGATAATGAAGGTAGGCACTGAGGATCAAGGAAATGAAGGGCAAATCAGCTTAACTGATTCATAGAGAGATACTGAATATTTTTTAGCTAACCAATTGGTGAGCACAGGAGTATAACCAGATGTAATTTGGAAGGGTAATTGTACTAGTGGCTAAGGAGGAAGCCATTAGTTTGATATGCTGTGACTTGGGCAGTGCTCTTGGTGCTTTGCCTTTGGATTCTCCTACCAGAGAAGCATGCTCTAGATTAAATAACTATAATGCAGGTGTACAGCCAATGGAGAAACTGCTTTCTCAGTAGTAGTGAGTGGTGTGCTGTAAACTGGAAACACATTTCAAGTAGAGAGTCTTTTGGACTCTGCTCTCTTCAATATTTTTATTAGTGACTTAGATAATTAAATAGGATGTGCTGTTACAAAATTCACAGATGACGCCAAGCTTGGAAAGGCTGCAAGCACTTCGGAGGATCAGATCAGCATTTGAAATTTGAAATTATCTTGGCAAATTGGAGGAATCGACAAGATGTAATTGAATAAAGAGAAGTGCAAAGCATTACCCTTAGGAATGAGAAATCAGAATCCCAAACACAAGCTGGACCACGCAGTCACAGTGCTGAAGACAGCAATTCTGCGACATATCAGTTTATTTCATCAGGGAATCAAAAGGCAGGTGGGGTGTTACAGTGATGATTCTGCGCCTCTCTGGTCTGGGGACTGCACCCTGCTGGGGAGTTCACTTGCAGAAAAAGGGGGATGAAAGGAAGAGGTTCTGGAGATGATGAACAGGACGGAGGAGAAGAGGGAAATTACCTCATTCCCAGCCTGGTCAGCTCCAAGGTTCACAATTCTCCTCCAAATCAGCCTTAGTGCAGAGTCCCATTGATGCTGTGACATTGTGTTCAGTTACGAAACTACCTCTCCCTGCTCTTTGGTTCACCCTCGTCCCCATTTCCTGAAGAGCACAGCTCTGCAGCCTTGAGTATCAGCCACAGGAAGATCTAAGTATGCCAGGTTGTTCAAAGAACTTGTCATATTCAGCTGGAACTGACCTGGGCACAATCATGAGGGATGCCAGATACTAGGTACCCCTTTCCAAGCCTGTATTTCCTGGAACAGCTCCTTCTGGCTCTCTTTTCCTGGTTTATCATCAACCACTTTCCTGCTCTTAGGTCAAGATAAAAGGTGACTAAGGATGGAGCAAAAAGGATAAGATTAAGGCAGAAAGATAAGTGAGGGCTGAGCTGGTGGAGCTTTGGAAACAAAAGTGGAGAAATTTGAGATTGTCACAGAAGATTAAAGAATTCACAGAAAGGGAGGGAAGGGTTTTTGTATGCAATGATGTCAATGGAGAGAAAGCCTGGCAGTGAAAGTATTATCTCCCAGACAGCTTGGTTTACCTTGGCCTGAGTCACCACTGCTGTGGAAGCAAACGTTAAGCTTTGATCACAGCTGCCATAATCTTCCCCTGACACCCAATAATGAAAGCAACAGAAACAGGCTGAAGCATGGCAGCTGTCTGGCTGAGATGAAATTGCGTTTGAAAAGGAAAACAAACAGGCAAAGTCCTGGTGAAGGTGGAAACAAGAGGTGACAGGTCAGGGCCTTTTTGAGAAGGTAACTGGCTGGAATGGACTGTGATTTTTCCTCCTGTAGATAATATGAGTGTCAGTGCAGGGGTGATGTGCCACCCACTGTCAGCAGAAGCCCTGTTTTGGTGGTTTTCTTTACTGGCAAACAGGTGAAACAGTTCCTGCCCCAAGAATTTACGTTTGTTTCTAGAAAAATGCATGGCAAGTGTTGGAATAAGAGGAAAGTTTATTGGAGGCTGAAACTTCTGGGGAAAATATCCCTTGGCAGCAGAGGCTGACCATGTCCAGGAGTTCACTGCATGTCATTTCTGGGAAACTGCTGCTCCAAAGTTACTTTAAATTGGAGGCTCACAACCCCCTGGGTTAATCTCACAGCAACTGGTCCCTGCTTCCCCACCCAGAGACACGAACACAATTCCCTTGTTACATCTGCCGGTGTTCTTCCAACAGCCCTTCTGGCCCTTGGGCTGAGGACCTTTCTCTTGATCAGTTTTCTTACAAGCCCACTGACCCAATGCACCTCTGTCTCGTTTAATCTCAAGAGATTCCAGCTTTCAACAATTTTCAGATCAAGGAATTTCATCCAATGCTGGTCCAGCCAGGTCTCTACATGAGAAAATGGAAATGAGAGCAGCACGTCATCAGTGCCCACATTCCATGGGAGTTTCATTTCACCAGCACCACAAACCAGGGATTTCATGAACCAGGCAACAATCTGGACTAACAAGTTTTGTGTACAACTCACAGAAAGTTTGCTTCTCAAGAGGATGGTTTTCACAGAGGATCCAGAGAACAAATTTTGTGAAGCAGAAGAGGGCAAGATAAAATGGAGAGGAGTGGAAAAGGAGCAGGACACTCCCAGAATCCATCTGAAACTCTGATACAGACATTTCTGTGTTGAGAAACGTACAAAGAGAGAAGTTCACACCAACCTGCAATCTTACACATTCACACAGAGGATTTGTCTTATGGAATAATAGCTTCTAAATGGACACCTCAAGTTGGATACAGTCCTTCCTGAAGGATTTCCCACTGAATTCTGGCCTTTAAATTGCAAACTTCACCCCTGTCAACAAGAATGATTCTTGGGGGGGTGTTTTATTTAAGGGATGCACAGAGCTGAATGTAGGAATTCCAATCTAATTTATCTGAGGCAGACAAAACTTGTTTCGATGAGAGCATTAAGCATCATGCAGCTTGATCTTAACTGATAGACTCTTGCTTACTCTTGGCACTTCCTCTTGTAAATGAATCACTTACTTCCACTTCCATGCCTACCCCTCCACTTGGTTCCTTCTTAATTTTACAGCTTCCTGAGCTTGACAGTGGGAAATCGATAAGTAATTTAGAGCCCAGTAAATACAGATGAAAACAAGTTATTTCATACTTTTATAAATATTTGGAAATGAAAACTATCTAAGAAAACAGCTGTTCAGTTGACTCAGCAACCCATCCATCAGCATCACACAGTTAATTGCATAAGATCATAAACATTTATAATTAGAAGGCAAACAAACAAGAATTTTATAAACAGCCCTCTTGAATCAGGCTGCGCATTAAATATTTGTGATAAGGTAATTAAGAATAGATTTACAATCCTGGCTCGGTGCTTAATACTTTGTAGAATGGATTTGATTCTATGGAGAATGTTCTACAGCCAAAGAGAAAACATTTAATTTCGGCTCTTTTATCTCAGGCTTAAAGTGGTCTCTGAGAAACACTGGCTCTGTCATTGATCAGAGTGGAATTTCATTCATTACAGATCAGACAGCTCATTTAAATATATGTCTAATGTCCCTTGTCATGGGCTGATCCACTTCAGGCCTGCTTCAAAGCTCTGTCTCTGTGGCTGGAGCTGCATACAGGCTTTCCCTAAGTCCTGCTTTTTATGGTTGATGCTTTGATCAGACTACGTCAGAATTCTCAACCATGTTTCAAAGCAGGGAGGAAAACCCACATTTTTCTATTATGACATCACGGGGTTTGGTTATGAAAAGCCAGCAGCACTGCAGGGTTACAGCTGTGCAATCTCAGTGGCCTGTGGGATCCAGAGGGAAGAGCTCTCTCATACTGTAGTGCCCTACACCATTCCTTGTCCCAAAACAGTCAGGTCTGCATACAGGCTATCCAGTGGAGTTACTTCTACAGCCCGTGAGCAGGCTCAGCACCCCACTTTAGTGAATGTGAGAGCCCCTCTGAAGCTAATCTATGATCAAGTCAGCAGGGCTCCTAGTTATGCTTAAAACCAGGGAGGTTGAAAACTCAATCTGTACTGAAGCAGTGATTTAAACACTCTAACATCAGACACAGACCCTAAGAAACCAAGTGGCTGCATCCCTTCAGTAATGGGGAGATCAGCCCTGAGGCTAAGATGATCTTCAGATATTTTGGGGGCTGATGAAGCACAGGTTTACTCCAGTAATTATCTGCCATCAGAAACTACAACTATCTGGAATAGGTAGGTGGTGGGTAAAGCTGTAGCATTTGATTAATCAGGAATAGCTGTTAAAAGATTTATTCTGTGGTGCCCATCATCTCTCTACACGTTGTTGGTCAAGTCAGCCCCTTTGTTTAGGCATGGTTTTGATTCTTGTGAGTCTTTTGTTCTTGTATTTTTATGCTTGCAACAAGAAGGCAAGAGAGCTACTCTTCTAAGAAATGTTTTCGATGACGATCCAGACCCAGAATGTTGAAGCCATCATCATTAAGGACAATGAAGCCATCCCTGTGCTAACTCACTCGGTCCTACCTTCTGGTCTGGCTTCAGTTCTGTGGGACACAAAGGCACTTTCCTAAGAGACAGATGGCTGCAAAGCAAGGACACTCAGGTTCCCCTCATTTCACAGAAATCCCATTCTCTAGCAAAGCTTGTGAGATATATTACAGTGTGCCAGCTAAGCCAGTCTACAGGAGATGTTGCAACTTCCTCCAGCCTCACTGGAGAAGACGACCTGTGTTGCAGCCACTGCTAGACCTAGTGCTTCCAAAGGGTCTAGCCAGAGTCTGGCAACTCCAGTAACGATAGCAGAGCTTAATACTCAAGTACTGTCATCATCCAAGCAACTAAAATTATTCAATTCCTTAGTCCTCTTGCAAAGGTGGGGAGGATGATGGAGACAGCTGGGAGATGAGATAGCTGCTGGGTTACTGAAGGGCCTGAGCTGCTCCTTCTCTTATGAACCCAGAGAGCATTAGCAGTGCGGTGTCCTACAGCCCAGAGCTGCCCCCAGACATCAGCTCCGTGCATTTGGGTGGGCAGCAGGACACAAGCACTGCCTGCACACTCTGCACACACTGGGAGCTCCTCTGCCCTTTCTGTCAAGTGTGCTGAGCTCCCCCTTGAAAGGAGGCAGTGATGTTCAATGAAGTACCTGCTCTGCAGGTGAGCAAAACTTTGCCTTGGATAACAAACTACTTACGGGTATAGACAGATGGTTTTTTTCTGCTCAGTTGCTGCCTCTGGCCTCCACATGTGTGTCTGCTCTGTTGCTGTGTATGTGGGGAGAGACATGGGCTGTGCACACACAGGGCGCTGGTGCAGCAGCCGTCACTGCCACGTCAGCTCCAGCTACACCCCCTCCAAACACACGCCTGAGCTGGGTGAATCATGCCTATGCAGCATGCAAAATTAGCCCAGTGAGAGATAAACCTTGGGCATTTGTTGGTAAACAGATACTCTTTTGCTGTAAGAGCATAACTCACTGTGCTCCATTTATGATCCGTTTATCGATGGCTGAGATAAAACTGTAATCCCTTTAATTCACGGGAAAAGGGATCCAGCAGAGGAGGAGCACCAGTGCTCTGCCTGGTAATTAAAATACAGGATTTACCATTGAAAAACCACTGGCTGAAGGAGAGCTGAGCTTAACCAGCTAACTGGGGGAAGATGCTGGGGTAGGTTTATGGCTCTTTCTAAAGTTTTGTTTGTGTTTTATGTTTATTTCTTTCCCCCTTCCCTCCAGGTCTAATAATACACGAAGGGCCCTCGGTTTACCGGATTTTTAAACGGTGGCAGGCGGTCAATCAGCAGTGGAAAGTGCTGAACTATGACAAAACAAAGGACATGGAGGAGCAAAAAACAGGGACCAGGACAAATCAGCGCCCCTCCTCCCAAACCACCCACTCGTCCTCCACTGGTGGTACAGCCACTAACTCCGCTCCAGCCGACAGCGGGGCACGGGCTGCCGGCCATGCCACAGGCACCCTCTCTGACCACCACTGTGCTTACACCATCCTGCATATACTCAGCCACCTGAGGCCTCACGAACAGAGGAGTCAGTCTAGTAGTAACAGAGAGCTCGTCATGAGAGTCACGACGGTCTGAGCCGAGGAATTCAGGAGGCCTTAACACGAAGCGGAGGAGAAAAAGAACTCATAAAGCAGAGGAGCATGGTGTGCCTTTTTCTTTCTCTTTCCTTTTCTTTTTTCTTTTTTTTTTCCTCTCCTTTTCTTTTTTCAGTAACTGCACAAGATATAAGAGGCGGCACCTGGCCAGCTGAGGAAAAAAGCAGGTGGAGGGAGAGCTGCACACTCATGCTAAAGAGGTTAATGTTTTCCAGCCTGTTTAAAAAAAAAAAAAAAAAAGAAAAAAAATAACAACACAAATCACAAAAAAACCAATAAAACAAGTGCAATACAGACTACAAACTGAGTAGGCAGAGTTCTGGGGAAGCAGAGGAACAGACGGTTTAGCATGTCTTACAAATCCTATTACCTGGAATAGGTAACGCTCTGTGCACACCCCCCTACACACACGCACGCACACACAAACACACACATAGTGTGAGATTTATGAAAACGTGGAAGGGAACGAAATATTTGGAGTGGTTTTTTTTATTTTCCAGACTCCGATTAACCAGGGCTATGAGTTGTTTTGTTTCATGAGTCACTGGAGCCTTGTTTGATTTACCATGGGGTACCTGAAGTGAAATGGCTGGGGATTTTTCAGTACTGATTTACAGAAGAGAGATTGAATCATCTCACTAAGAAAAATCTTAACAAAATCCAGGCATACCCAAATTTCACCAAAAGGCCTGTTTTTTTCATAATGTTCCTGACAAGGGGTTTGTGAGGGTAGAACTGGGAGGGGGGAGGGCGCTCCATGACCTTTATTCGACGTATAGGCATTTTTGGCAATTTTTGTACAAACGTTCCGCAGGTGTTTCAAGCACAAGTACTGGTGTGATTCATGCCTTCATAACCCCAAATCCAGCATCCAAACCTTGCCACCCACACGCATCATTTTCCATGCAGACATTCCAGGTTAATTTCCTTCCATTTTACTCCAGTCACAAGAAGCTGACCCATCTTTGGTGGGTTTCTGCTCCTTTGCTGATTCAGGCACTCATGCATTTAGAGATGGTACTTTTTTTTTTGGTGTCTGTATCCCTGCTGCTCGATTTGCAACAGTCTCACTCAGTCTTGTAGGCTGATCCTTTCACATCCAGTCTGTTAGTTTATTACAGAGTCTATTCCATTCAATCATCCAAAAGAGAGTTAGTCTGAAGAGGGAGCACAGTTGCTGACTGACTGCGTAGCACTTCTAATAAGCCTCCTTCTCTGGGATATATCCTCGAAGGTATTGGTTGCTCTTCAGGAACATTCTCTTTCAATGCACAATGGCTGAATCATTTGTGGATATTAAAGGGACACTGTCAAGTACTTTTTAAATAGTTTTTAGGGTTTGGGCTTTTTTTACTCTCCATTGTTTGTAATATTCTCTTACAAGCTTGAAAATAAAATTTCTTTCCCTACCGATTTTGTCCTTTTCCATTTGGGCATGTATGGTTCTCTCCACTCACCCCATTCCTTCCACCATCCCTGTCCTTCTCCTCCCCACCTTTCTTCTGCGACAGGAGGAAATCCATATTTCTGATTTCCTGCTGACTGTCCTCATTCTGTGGAGGGTATGTCCCAACTCTACAGGGTTGAGTTATTTTGCAGCTGCCACAAAGGAAGCATAAGAGCAGGAACCCTAAAAATACGGACATTAGCTAAATGAGGAGCAAAAGCTCAGCTATCCCAAAACAATGACCCCATAGTGATCAAGCCTGACCCCAGCTCCCCTCAAAATCAAGATAAGGACTTCAGCCAAACTGCATCCAAAACTGCATCCATTTAGCAGCAGTGCCAAGCAACGTTGCCAATGGCTGAATGCAGCTGTCCTCCATCATCATACCAGCACCTCTCGCAGCTTGTGTGGAGACAGGGAAGACGTGGGCTACCAGCTCCTTTGGCAGCCAGGCTGCCACAGGTCAGGTGTTTCTGGACCGGAGAAGGTGTCAAACTTCAGCCTCTATGTTTGAACACAGCAGTCATTCTGCAGTGTTGAAGATGGAGGTTAGCAGCTTAAGGCGAGGTCGTATTTTTCACCTCGATTACTTGACAGTGTCCCTTTAAATATCAGAATGCAACAGAACAGGTACTTCTCTGGCAGAGAATGTGGGAGGTGGAACACCGTCTGAGAAGGTCAACTTACTGAGGACCAGTGTGAAACAGCATGGTTTCTGAGGCCACTGTACCTTTATCTGACCAGATTTACTATCTACCAAAGAGTGCTTTTGGCAGAGGGGAGAAGAGAGATGGTGGTGGGCAGAAGGAGAGGGAAGGGGCAGTTCCAATCACCTCTGAAAGTAGCTACCCCCAGAAGGAAGGTGTTACAATGAGTGATCTCTGGAAGAACTGCTTCAGTAGAGAGAAACCTGGCCAAAGCAAGCAGTCACAGCAGCCTCTCACCCCTATGCCTGTTCTGGAAGCTGTCCTCATTCCAAGAGATGAGTAATTATAGTGTTTTTGGGAAGGGGGAGGCATACACAGATGAAGGGACAGCTGTCACCCATGATGTCGTTTCCCTCCCTGCCCTCCACTCATTTAATATGGAGAAGTCAAATTCCTTTAATTTGGCTAACAGATAAAATTTTATGAGGTCAGAAGCACAACTTGCTGTGAAAGAGTGGTGTACTCTGAGCACACAGGACTCTGCATACTCTCACTCCAGCTCTGCCACTGACTCTGTAGCCTTGGGCTGTTTGGCTCAGTCCTCCCTCCACGCAAAGGGGGAATAACAATACGTACCTACCTCACAGGGGTGTTGTGAGAATCCACGTTGGTAAAGCCTGTTGAAGTGCTAAGTCTACCACGAAGTGTGTGGTGGGGGTGAGCAGCGCTGCCCTTTTGCTGGTTACAGTCTGAATCACAGCGGGAGTCCCATCGGCCTTCTCCTGCTTGGAGACCCTCCTTGACCTGAAGCGGAGGCTGTCGTCCGAGTGCCCTCTCCTCCATTGCATGACATTTTAAGCGGCTGTGAGGTGCAGGGTAGTGACAGACATGAAGTCCTACTTGACCAGGGATTTGCTACAACGTTTTCTATATCTGTGGGGTTTGTTGGTTTGTTTTTTCCATATATTGTGCTTAGAAATAAACTTTCCACTTAGGGCTGGCGGTTTGGGGTCTATTCTGTTGCATGGCAATGTATACAAGTCTTATTGTCTGTCTTACTGTGCAAATGATCCCGCAGCCCAGTTTCAGAGATGGGCATGGTCTGAGCCTTTTCACAGCGGCGTAAGACTCAAAAGCCTGTCTAGACTGTTTAATATTTAAACAACACTATGAACTTGTCAATTGTATGTGTTCTGTGCAATACGAAGCATGTCATTAGCTGGCTTGATGGGCAGAGGGGCTAAAGGAAGGTCAAAACTTGTTCAAAGAGCTTCATACATGTGCCAGCATGGAGCCAAAGGGCTGCCACCAGCAAAGCAAACTCGGGGAAGCCACTGGAAACTGTTTTCAGAACAGTTTATTCCAGAACAAGGTACTTCTGAGTTTACGAACTTCTAGGCTGCCAGCCTGAGAGAACAAGTGCAAATTTAGTGTGGGGGTTGGGGTTTTGAATTCCCTTTTTCTTTCCTCCCCAAAGTTCTGATGGCAGAAATACTGATGAGGATTTCTTCTTTCCATAGCACAGTTCTCTCATCTCCCACAATCTCCTTGTGCCGTCCCCTTTGTGCTACTATGCAGGACTTTCAAAGGTGCAAATGGAGACAGTACACTCCCGAGACATGAAAAATAAATTGTGTATTGGTGATTCTAGCAGATAGAAGAGATGGGGCAGAGCCATGCTACAGAGGCATCTCTTCTTCCCCATGTGTTTCTTCTAGTCTTGTCTGCTGGGTCCCTGAAGAGACGTTCCCTGTACTTTGTTACAAAGCTGTCAGATCACCTTCCACTGACAAACAAAGCTTGCAGAGTTTGGCAGCTGTTTCTCCCAGTGGAGAAAATTCTGGGTCTTATCACTGTGGAGACCCCTCAGTTCTTGGGCTTTGTGGTCCTCCAGCATTGTTTGGGGGTGGTCAGTGTGGAGGACTGTGTTCAGCCATCATCAGAAATCGTGTGTGTATGGTCCTGCTCAATCTTGTGATTTCTGCCAGTCCCCTGATTTTCTGTCAGCTTTGACAGGTCTTTCTGGTAATGCTTTTCTGGTTATGCTCTTCAGAGGTGTTTTGCTCTGTGTCAGTTGCCAATGCTATTCTTGCCTACCAAAACATCAGCGCTGGCCTCCAGCTTCCACAGCTCTTCCATTCTTGCCATCCTGTCTCTCGGTAAATACTCACTGCCAAGTTCAAACCCTCTTCCTCTGTGCCTGTAAGAGGTCGAGCATATAACCCAAGGGTCATCAGAGAATCCAGAGACAATTAAGAGTCTGTATCAATAAGTCAAACTCTGTATCACTCTGATATATATTTACTTTGCCAATCTCAGTGCCTGTTGTTAATTGGTTGCTACAAACAAACCACTAATGCTAGCAAAACCCACACACCCAGCTAACACTTGATTTCCAGTTTAAAATGTAAGAAATTATGGGCTGTTTTTCAACCAAATCAGGTGTGTTCCCTGTTGTCATTTCCCAAGCAAGGTGGTGAAGAGGTCCTTGTTTTACCTTACTATGATGGGATGGGCGACCCAAGGAAAGAGGAGGTCAGCAGCCTTAGATTTGAGTTGAGAGAAGTGTCGGCTGTCCTGTTTTCACTCAGGGAGACAGGAAAATACTACTCATGCCTGCCAGGTCCCTGGCCCTTCTCAAAGCCCTTGATCTGGCAGAAGTAAAACACTAGAGCCAATGGCTGTAGCTGGAGGACAGTTCTGAAGACTTTCCAGTTTTGAAGACCATCCTCTGTCCACAAGTGGTGGTCAGTCATTCAGGCATCCTCTGTTTTCCTTGAGAGAAAAGGATTGTTTTGACTTAGCAAAGCACTAGTGCTCTTCAGTGTAGGATGAGGCTGCACCATTAGCACTTCCAACCTGTGGTTCATCCACTGGGATTCCTGCACATCTCCTTGTGAGAATGCATGGTCAGAAGACCTATTCCTTCCTCTTACTCTTTTATGCTGGTCAAGCACTTGGAGGAGAACAGTCAGCAGTGTGACTGCCTTAGTGACTACTAGCTGAGTATCCCGATCTCCCCTCCACTATCACCTCCCCTGTGACTGCTCCTTCTCACTCCTGAGGCAATAGACGCCTCATCCCCTCTGCCATCCCTAGACTCTGGCCCTGAAGATCTCCTGAGCAGACACAGAATTCCTCCCAGACTAGTTTTTAAGTATTCTACATCCTTCATGTTTCCAGACAAGCAAATTCATTCCATTGATAAACAATGTCATTCGAATCGTGAGAAGACAAGCAAGTGTAGGAGCCTATTGCATTGACCTTCACCACTTCTTACCTGTTGAAGGAAATACGGTGAAAACACCGATAGGTTTCCTCCATTTGACAGCAATGGACCAGTGGCTCTAGGAATATTTCCCTCAATAATGCAAGTCTGACACGCAGCAGTTACTGCAGGCAGTCTTTGATCTCACATCCATCATGTTGGATACAAGGAGAGCAGAATCTGATGGTTCTGTGCTGTTTACACAAACATCAAAAACTATCTTAGTTCATTATTCAGATTACCTCCAGGTCAGTGGGTGAATTTCTCCTTTGATGAAGGAATGATGTTTTCTCCTCCAGAACTGGAATTGCAAGATAAAATATATGTAAACATATATATATATATAAATTTATAAATGTTATCCTGAAAACAGAGAAGAGAGAAAAACCTAAATAAACCTGAAAGAATACTTGATTTTTGAGTAAGTCTTGACAGGAGCTAGGGAGTTGCTGTGTGGAAAATGCGATACAGGGTTTGACTTCAGGCAAGGAGAAGACAGAAAAGGGAAATGCTTTTATGCTACTTTTGGCCTATCTTTGGTTCATGCTCATTATTGTATGGCATTTAATTAAGACAGAAGTATATGGAAAACAGACATTCAGCTGCAGCAGCAGGAAACAGACTGAAGACCCCTCAAACTTATCTGAGCCATATTCTAACAAGCACAATGATGCAAAAGCACAAACACCTGCCATCATAACTGTTTGAGAAGAGATGTATTTCTGAATGGGACAAGAACTCAGACCAGAAATTCTTTTCCAAGCCACATGTTTAGTATTTTTCCCATATTTCTTATTTAATTTTTTTTTTAAAAAGGAAAATTAAAAAGGAGGGTTCTGATACCCAAGTCTTAAAGAAGTAACAGTAGAGAAGAGGTACTAAGGGAAGATGCTCCTTTATGTTATGTTATGCATCAAGATGTGCTTTACCAAACAGAATTAGGACATCACATTCAGTTCCCTGATTGCTCAGAGAAAGTCTCAGTGACTGAGTCTGCTCAAGGAGACTTCCTAGAGTGTAGCCTTCTCCAAAGGACCAGAGTTCCTGGATGGGATAGCTGCCATCAGGCTGTTTGCCTCCAGCTGCACTCCTCTGTGGCAGGATCATCACCTGTTGTTAGCAAGTCACTGTTGGGCAGCCTTGATCAGCTGATATAGATTATGATATTAATAATCACAACAATTGCACATGCCCATCGTGCCCCTGCAAGTGACCTGTTTCATCCCTTCACAGCTCAAGTTGGTGAGAGAGCTACTCTGCTCTTTGGCCTTCATCACAGGAGAGCTTTCCTTTAAAATCCAGCCTGCCACATTTCTCTGGGAGTTTTTCTACTACACTTTACAGAGGTTCTTTCTCCTATATGGATTAACAGACTTCTAACTAACCCACCTGATCTTATCTTCCAGCCTGAGAGGCAAAAATTAATGTTCTCTGACCAGCTGATCTCAGTACCTATGTTCTTATGAGATTATATTCCCCTTTCACTCACTACTCCATAATCTTCACTTTCCTTTGGAAAGGGGTGATTCATTTCTACCAGATGGTAGAACATCTCTCTGAGATGGGAGTCTGGACAGCCCTTCTACTCCTTGCTAACAGGCACACAAACCTTCCTCCCATCCCTCTAGACTAATGTGGCCAGCAGAACCCTTTTTCATGGAGTTTCACTTCTTGATCCAGAAGAGCAACCGCTTTCAAGCATCTCCTTCACTGCTGTCAAGCTGTGGGATAATGGCATGGGGAATCTTTTGTTTCTTAGCCTCAGGGTAACAGTGGATGATGTACCTGAGCCAAAAGCACGGTGAGGACAAAGCACTTGCATTTTAGATGGTGGTAAACCTGGGTGAGGCTTGCTCTGATGGCAGGAGAGCAAGAATGTTTGTCAGCTTTATACAGCAGCAAATCAAAATGGCTTTGTTCCCTCGTGTTTTCAGCTCATATACATCTGCTCTCCATTATAAACAAACCCTTTTGTAGGCAATGCAGGCCAGGCCTGGGGAGGAAATCTTCCTCATTCCAGAAGCACAACCAGCCCATAGCTATTGCATCAACCCCTTCAGGACTTTTGCCCCTGAGAGGCTGAGCGCAAGAATGGAGGTGGCTAGCAGGGATGGCAAGAACACTTCCCTGGATCTTCATCCCCAGTGGGCAAATTTTGCATTTCTACATGTGAGTCCCCTTTGAAATCACTCCTAAGGCCTCCTTCACTGCTACAGGGTCTGCCCAGGAGAGGAAGCAGTGTCTCTGCATGGATCCCCCAGGTCTGTTGCTGAGGTCCTCATTCAGGCCTGCAAGAAATCACTACGTTCACTGCGGGTTGAGATGAGTCAATGGTGTGTCCATGCAGAAATACTCTCTTTGAGACTACTACAGAGATGTCTGTGGGGTTGGGAGGGAGGGGGTGGTTTTGTCCAGGGCAGGAGGCATGGGGAAGGGAAGGCTGCAATGTAAGAAAAATCAGCCACAAGGGAGGGGTTGACTAAGAGGAATGACCATGTCGACTGTGTTACTGTCCCGTCATTCTCCTGAACCCAGAATGGAAACTTCCAAGTGCTCTTCATGAGCTTACGTTTATTAGAAAACTATTCCTGGGTGTTCAAGATTGTTTTCTAATGAAAATATACATAATAAAAAAAGAAAATTAATGACTCTTGGTAATCTTTTCCTTTCCTCTCTTCAGTTGTAACACATTGTGAAATTCACCTTCTTTCTCGTTTGTTTGCTATAAATAAAAGCTCTTTCTTTCTGGTCACAATCCACACAGGGTCTTACACAGTAAACTTTCATCTTCTCTTTACACATCAGAGGCCAAGACTTCACATAAGGAGATTTGAACAAAATTCGAGGGCTCAGCATGCATAGCACAATGTGTTAGCACTTTGACTTATCATTTGTTTATGGCATTAAACAGCAGAAATAATTTACCAAACATCACTATAAGGTTCCTGTGTAGTATCTTCCCCGTGTTCAAGAGTGAAGCTTGAGGCAACCATGGTAAGTACATGGCAGCTATTTTCAGAGTACCCACCCTGATGTGCTGTGTCCTTCCCAGGGACTGTGCAGAACTGCCCTCCACAGAGAACATCTGCTGTCCAAGCTGTGCTGGAGTCAGCCTCTGCTCCAGGGCTGTATCTTCTACAGATTGCTGTGGGAACACCAAGACACAGGGAATGCTCACAGCAAGCATGCACAGGGAAAAGGACAGTGGAAACAATCACCACTGACATGGTTGGAAGGGGATGGTAAAGAGCTAGGCTAGATCCACAGCTCCTCTCCTGAGTGCACATGGCAGCCAAGCTCTACCCCAGGACATCTTCTGAGGCTGCCCCTTGTTTCTGAGGTGCCTGCTGAATGCCTAGAGCATCACTTGTCAAAGTGATGTGCCCAGAAGCCCAGTGCCATCAGCCACACAGCCCTCCTGTCTCAGGAGGAAAGCAGGGGCAGTGCTTCACCAGAAGATGGTCACAAGAAGCTCTGAAAACTCTGCTTGTGCTGAAAAATCAGAACTTTCCCATGCTTGCACATGTGAGGATACTGCTCTGGAGAGCTAGGCAGAGTCTGTTCCCCATCCTTACCCTGGAACCAGATAAGTCCTTTTCTTCTCTATTTTTTTTCCTTTTTTAATATAGGTCTATTCCAGTAAGTCTATTGAAATGCAGAGAGAGACAGAAATGGAGAAAGGAACAAATGGAGAAAAGGAAGTAGGCAGTACAAAGAGGTGCTTGTAAAGAAACAGCTGTGCTAATCAGAAATGGGACAGAAAAGAAGAAGGAATATGTCAGTGGGAACAGGAGTAGGACTGGTAGAGAGAAGGAAGATAGGTGATGTGAAGAGGCTGGTGGCAACTGTTAATTACTGCAGCACTAACACTGATGGTTTGGAATAAAGAGGACAAGACAGGCCCTAGAGGATCCTCAGGGAAATGAGGAAGAAGCCATGAAACATGGGCAGACTGGACTTCAAGGAGCCCTCTCCAACCAGGCTTTCTATAAGCCCAGTAGCAAAACTGGTTCTTTCACAGACTGCAGCCTGACAAACAACCTTCTTACTAGATCATATCCCCTGATTAACAAAAACCTGCATCACCCAGGCTAGACAAACACAAATTACTGCACACATCATCTTACCTCTAACCCAATTATTCTTAATAAAACGTATTACTCCTGATTCAAGGTAGCCTCCAAGGGCTAGTTTTATTCAGTGCACACAGCTACATTGCTAAAAGTCATCATGGGCCCTGCACCTGCTCAGACCAAAAGTAATTTCCTACACCAGCCAACCACGGCTCTGCTGAATTGTAGCAGCTGTAACACGCTGTGGTCTTTGCCAGCTCAGTGGATTTCAAGAGAACAGGGATACTGAAACACTAGGTTGCTCTACAGAGATGTAAGGTAGTCTGTAAAACTAGGAGGTTTGAGAGATATTGCCGCCTGGATTCCCTCACACACAGGCAGGAGTGTTGCCAAAACACTCGGATCTGAGCTCAGGCTGCAAAATTCACAGCAGAATTGCAAAAATCACAGGCTCGAGAGTAAAAAGCCTTTGACGCAAGGTGACTGCAGGCAGATGTTTTAATCCCTGGAAACGCAAATTATTTTGGTTTAGAACTGGGGAGAGATTTCAAAACCTAAACTACAATGAATTTAGGTATAATCTGAATGGGAATATATTTACCTGAATCTTAAAGAGAAAATAATCTGGTTTGAGAATTTCAAGCAGCAAGTCAGTGCCCCCCATACAGAAGTTACTGGCCACTTCTAGAGGCAATACAACAGCTGTCCACTCAATGGCCAGAGAATGCCAGTTTCTGAAGAAGATGGCAAACAACTGTCTGCAATTAAGTGGTAAAATTCCCAATAAGTCTATCAGACAACAAATTTATTAATTTTTAATGAGATCACCTAAGGGGCTGACATAAACCTGACTGAAATCAGCAGGATTTTTCCTCAGGCTTGAGTGGGCACATAAGATCAGGGCTGTGCCCTTGGGGCATTTTGTTCTCCCAGCTCCTCAGTACTCAGTACTTTTCTGGTTTTGCAATCTTTAAGCAAGAGCACAGGAAAGCAGTTAGTGGATCAGCTCTGCAAGGCCAACTGAGCCTGTCTTGCTGCAGGATTTGTAAAAATTACCATTTTTACCATACAAACTCCAAAAATCCCCCATGTCTCCCATTTAATTAATAGCCTTTAATTTTAAAGCATCATGTTCGCAAAAATCTTTGTGTGAATCTGCACGCCTATGTCCAGTCATGTGTATGTGTGTAAACATGTGCCTGTGTGGGGTGGCACTGCTCAGGCACACACAGTCAGTGCAAGGCCACCTGAGATGACTCCTGGCATGCACTGTCTTACTGGCACCAGCCAAAGTGGAAACATAGGTACCTGCATCTGCAGGGGAAAGGAGCCTGTTCACAGGCAGTTACGGTAGATCAGCTGAAATGTCAGTCCCTACCAAGGTCAGTTACATTTGTAAACAAGGCCTCGCATCCTCAAAAATAGCCAAAAGTAGCCCCATGCATCCAGGCAAGACACAGTCACAGAGCTGCACACCTTAGAGAGAATAATTAAAATATTCTGCTCACTCTCATTTCAGGTTTAGCTGGGAGCAACAAGCACTGATTACTTAATGTAAAGAATGCCTTTATTATTTCATTTATTATTTAATAATAAATAACATTATATTAAATAACAACAGACATCCATAAACTCCCTTATTTTATATACTTTTTTTTTACTGCCCAAGCCTTCTCTAATTTGTGAATGCTGTGAACCTTATTGCATCTCTAAAGCCTTATCAAACTTTGGAGCAGTCTCAGGTCAGAGCACAATGGATCATTTTCAAAGCTGTAACTGGTGTACAGGGAGGCAAAATCATTTCACTGGAGTGCCACTTTCACATGCAATCCATGTGTTTGTCTTTTCCATTCAGATAAGGTTTCTTGGTGGTGGGAGATGCCAAATCTGGAGCTGTCCCTGTTAACAGCACACAGAGTGACCCTTGAAGCTCTCTCTGTCCTCAATCTCCAGTAACCACCTCTGCAAGCTGAGCAATGCTTAAGGCCATCTATTTCCACCTGCCTTTGTACGTATTTACTGTAGTCATCTACAGCTACAGCTCGCCCAAATTTGTACATCTAAAGGCCACTTGTCAAATTCTAAGCTTCCTTAGTAATCATCAGAGAAAAATAGGTGCCTCCTAGGAATTATTCATCCCAATTGTATTCAGCACCAAACTGCCTACACAGTTGTCTAGTATGATTTGAGATGCTTGACTGGCCTCCACTGTCTCAATTTTTAATTGACACCTATCTCTAAAGTAGGGAAAAAAGCACCCACCCCTGGTTTTGCATGTACCAGGTATCCAGCAGTTGCATCAGTCATCTTTCCCCTGACTTTACTAATCAGGGGGAGCAAGTTAGGCTGTCCAGGCTGAATACAAGATGTGGCCCCCAAGGCAGTTGTTTCTTCACTTATCTTACTGAAAAAGGGAGAAGGAACCTGTGGCAGCTCTGAGGTTCTCCTACCACCCACAGTCAGCATGAGACTTCAGCTACCAAACCTCTCAGCCCTGCAGTTAATTGTTCTTAGGGTCTACAGCTCATTACATCTGTTGCTTGCAACCTGCCTCCTATTCTCAACTTCTGTTCTGAATTTGCAAAATGCATAAAGTAAAATACTGTTCAACTTTACCTAAAAGTAAAAAAATGCTTTCTAAGCTAATTTAGGACCTCAAATTACTGTTACCTCCTGAAAATTCAGGCCTGAATTTCTAAACTCTCAGGGGAAACCCAGCATTTTTAAACAGCAAATTCTTCAAGGCTGTAGATGAAGCCTGGCAAAAAGTTGTTCTCTAAACAGCAAGGCAGGTAGTCCTATGCTTGTCACCATTTGTGACTCTCATCATTACAGCAGATCTTGTAACAGAAGCATCTTTCACAGCTTTGGGGAATAGTTTGTTTCCTTGTTTAAAGCCTGCAAAAAATCCTGAGAAAAACAGAAAAGGAAAGGTAGAAAGAGGCTGAGTACCCAGGCAAAATGGAGCAAGTAAAGCCACCATAGAAAACAAGCTGGCCTGATGGAAAGCACAGCCTCATGCTAAAGGATAGCCCCTGGATTAGAAATCATGCCTGAAAATGTTTAACTAAGGCATTTGCCTGACAGCCAAAGCAAACAAGAAGAGGCACATGAAGGTGTGTTGAGGCTTTAAAATATTTGCAAGGTTGAAGGAGATCAGAGGCTCAACAAGCCAAAGCTGCTGGTACCCATTAAATTTTCCAAAGTAACAAATCTGTGAAAGGGAATCGCCCATGACCTCACACAAGAAGGAACTGATGTTTTCAGGGAGAGCTCTGCACCCAGGAGACATCCCTTGGACTGCCTTTCTCAGCTACCCAAACAGCAGTGCTCCTCTCCCATCCCTTGACCTGCAGCCTGTCTCAGCCTCCCATTCTGGAAAGCCAAGACGTGCTGTCTTCTCCTGCAGGGCAGGAGCAGATGCCACTGACTTCCCATCCCCACCAGCCAGTGGGCCGTGGGCTGAGCTCACAAGCACTGGCACTGGTAGGATCAGCCCTGACCCGCACATGCACATCAAAGGGTACCAGCAACCCTGTTCCTTGACACGGACTTGATTTGAACACATCATGCTACACTAAAACTACAGCCCAGGAGGCATTTGAAACATTCACAGTACATTCTCAGCAATCTGTTTCTGAACATGTGTAAAAAAAACCCCATGACTTTACCTCTCCAGAAAAAAAAAAAAAATCCACTGTTGCTTTTGACATCTGTCTCCACAGTTTTTCCACACTTTTCTCTGCCTTGTGGTGGTATTTGCTGCTGTTACTGAGATGCATGAGATTATGCAACTGTCTAGCATTTTGATTTAATCAGCTAGGGGAAAAAAACCTGCTCCAAATTCTATTAATAACTACCAGCCAGCTCCCTCCTTCCCTCCCTCTCCAAATTCCCATGGAGGGAGGATCACAGGCAGATCCCTGCAAGCACAAACTAGCAGCCTGACTGGATCAATAACATCCATGGTGCCAGGAATCCGCAATGAATTCTGGGTAATTAATCTGCCAGGGAAAGACAACCTTAATTAAGAACAGCCAAGCTGTTCTTTTCTCAAACCTTTTGCTTAATAAAGTCACAGTATTGGTTTGGCTGAGGATTTTGGTCTAAATTTTAATGGGTTTTTTGTTCCTAACAAATGTTTTGAAAGCAACCATGCAGGCAGCAGTAAAGTCTTCACACAACAGTCAGAGATACAAACTCTTTATTTTGCCTTCTTGGCACCACATTAAAGGTGAATGATCTCATTATTTAGGATGTCTCAGTGCTGGGGAGAAGCACTGCCTTCACAGCTGGGATAGACAGTGCCATGGAGAAGTTGCCTCCATTCTCATGTGAGGGGCCACAGCTGAGATAAAGCTCCGACCTTCCCCCCACTTCTTAGGAAGAGCATCCAGGACAAAAGGTTTCTTCAGCAGGCCAAAGTCTCTGCTTTTTCACATTCCTTTCAGGCAATCTTGGAAATACCATTTCAGCCATATCAGGCTGCAAGCAGCCATTTGTACAGGTCACTCCAAAGTTCCTGAAGCAGATGCTATCACAAGACAGTGAGAAATCCTCCCAGGCATTATGTGATGCTTTAGGAGGAGCACTGATTATATTTCAGATACACAGAATTTAAGTCCTTTGTTCTTTTACTTCTGGTTCTACTTCAAACTCTTCATTTCATGCATGGTAAGTATAGCTATAGCAACACTTACTCCAGCGTGCTCAGGACCTTTTCCTGGTGTCGATGTCAATTGGTACAGACTAAGCCAAGCAAACTCTTATTCCGCAAGGCAAAAAAGGCCAAAGGGTGGCCACATCCAAACTGTCTATTGCTCCTTGCCTGTGTCACCTCCTGAACCTTGCTGGGTACCCTCATGCAGACAGCCTGGGCCAAAAGCATGTCAAAAGGTGCGTTAACAACTTACCAAGATGAGCCTGGGAGCTTTTCCTGGGCATCCATTTGTGATGAGGACGTCTCAAACGACCTTGGTAGGACATATTCAGAAAGACCCAAGAAACTCCTCCCAAGCTGGCACTATACCCCAGCAAGGACTTGGTCAGCTGCAAGCAAAACCCTCCTGAAGCAATTTGCACATCCACTTTTGAAGGCCTAAAAAGGTGTGTTCTAGAGACTTTCAAAGGGTTCTCTAATTTCACCAGCCCTGCTCACCTTTGCAGGCCGAACTCTACTCACCTGTCTGAAGCCAAGGATGGCCTCCATATTTATTGGCAAAAATCAGCTTTTTCCCTAATGGTATCCTGGACACAGGGTAATTACAATAAAGACTGATGAAAATCATTTAACTCCTACTATGGGGACAGCATCATGACAGCTAGATTAAAGATGTCCTTTATAAACCGTCACAGAGCAAGAGAACATGATAATGAATGAGTTAATTACACCAGCATTTGAGGCTGATACTACCCATCTGCCGCTTTGATTAATTAAAACTCTGATGGACAACAATGAGGCCCTTCTCAGGTCTGAAAGCAGTTAATTGCCAAAGTCCTCAATAAATCTAACAGCATCACTGACTGAACTGGCAGAAAAGTCCACTTTGAACAGCCCCAGAAGAGAGGCAGCAGAGCATATCATGGAGTTTGAAGCGTCCCCAACATGATGCATTAATCTTTTGGAGTCGCTGCGAGCTGGGACGTAGTAATTTTAATTTCTTGTTTAATCACCTCTCTCCCCTTTTCCTTCCTCTCAGTATCAGAAGGGGCAGTCTCAGAAAAGGACATGAACTGCTGAAGAAATTAAGGAGGCTTTGGCCCTTTTTGTCCTTTGTCCCGATTCTCCAAGCTGTAATGAGTGGGTTACATTTTTGCTCTTGAGTGTCTGTTCTCCTTAGACTTCTTGTAACCAGTCCTGACAAAGAGGGATTTTGGAAATGCAATGGGAAGCAGAACTCTTCCAATGCTTCCTGTGTTCATCAGTCAAAGAATGACAACAATCAGCAGCAGTTGCTCAGAAAGTAGTGGCAAATTTGGCATCTGTGGGCAGGTCATGGAAAGACTCTGAGAAACCAGATACAAACCATGTGTCCTGATTCAATCAGAGCAAAGACAGGGCATGACAGCACCATAGAATATCCTGAGCTGGAAGGGACCCACGAGGATCATCAAGTCCAACAAGATGAAGCTGATCAAGGCGCTTTCTACTGTGAGAAATCCTAGACTCCAGAACCACCTCCCAAAGAAGGGAAAAGAGGAGAGTCCTAGTGCACAACCATTTAAACACAAAAAATGTTGTCACTGTACTGCAGAGAAGATGCCCACAGCCAGAGGGGAGGAATTAGTGTTTTTTCACTCTTTGTCTTCCGTCTGCACAGATGTTTTACAAACTAAGCACAGCTACAACACAATGGGATTTTGAGGGAACACCACAAAAGACCACTTTCTTGTGCTACAAACAGAGCTAGAGGATACCAGATCATCTTCAAAGCCAGTGCAGCTCACACATGTGGTTTGGAGACCTTGCAAAAGGTGCTGCTTTTTCAGAGAGATGGGGACAAAAAGCCTTTCCTTTCATTTTTATCCTACTCACGCATTGTTAAGCAGTTCTTGCATTTCACCTCAAACAGCAACAATTGAGGAACTAAAGCTTTTTCATACTACAGATCTAAGACACTGATTAATAACAATTACCAGCAGTGATTAGTTAATATGGCCATAATACAAGAATCCCACTGCCTGACAGTCAGTTGGAGGCATCAGTGCATTGGATCATGACAGCTGCCCTTATTAAACACTGCCTTGCTCCTGAGGACAAGAGGACAGTCCTCTGCAGCACCAGCTCAGCTTAGCGTGATGCAGCTACAGCTTTCCATAGCTTCCCAGGCTGGAATGGGACAGGAAACAGCAAGTTTAGACATGCTGAAGTAAGTACAGAGACCATTGCTTTATGATCATAGAATGGTTTGAGTTGGAAGGGACTTTAAAGATCATCTTGTTTCAACCTCTTTGCCTTCCAAACCCCATCCAACCGGGCTTTGAACATTTTCCAGGATGGGGCATCCACAACAGGCAACTTGTTCCAGTGACTCGCCACCACCACACTAGAGAGAGGGTGATTATACCCAGGGTGCATGGCTCTTGCATGTTGCTGGATCTTCAGTTCAGTAACTGAAAAGGAACCACGTATCAAGGGGTGAGATAGGATCCAGTTAGCAGAGGACAACAAAACGGGTTTACTCACAGGGCTCTTGTTTCAAATTGCAGTACCTGGTTCTTAAAGTGTTTCAAAAGGCTTCGCTACAGAAAGGAACTTCTAACATGCAAGTAAAGTAACAACAGACCCTTTTTCCAGTTACAGAAAAAGAGGAAAATAGTCCAGAAAAGAAATAGATCTGAAAGGGGGAAGGCACTTTCCAACAGATACCGTGGCCATTTGAAAATAGTAATAACTCTTTATCTCCATCTAAACAAAGGAGCATGAGCAACAGATGCCACATACATACCTATATTTCTCAGGAGAAGAATGGAAGAGAAATTAGGACAGACCAGATGTTCAAGGATTAAAATTTTTGAAGAGTAACCGAAACACACAAGGAGATGTTATTGCTCAGGTGAGCCCCAGCTGCCTCAAGGTATGTCTGTATCATGCAGAACAGAAGCATGCAGAAGTGCCCCAGGCATCTCAGAAAAGCCAGCTAGGTCAGAGCCATGCAAGTATCTCAGAACATTGTGCTCCCCTGAGCCCAAAGGGCAAGAGGAGGTTAATCTTCCACTGGTGCATTTTAAGCCATCTTCAGGAAGCAGATAATGTGGCATGTCTCTGCAGATCAGCTGACGTGACAGATAGGTACAGACATGTGCATCCACTGTGGACTGAATCCATTACTCAACCTAAGATTTGGGTCAGATTTTCTGACTCCACCTGCAACTCAACTAAAGACCACTTCAAAAACCAGAGAGCAAGGACGGGGTGGGGATTTGGGTTTTTCATGTCTTTTTGCTTTCTACCCCTTCCAAGTATCGCATATTTAACTCATCGAATTCTCCAGGAGCCCTTCCCCTTGTTGTCCAGCCCCAAAAGACTGCATATTCAGGCAATGTATGAGAAATCATGCTCCAAGGGCAGGGATTTTTTTTCCTTTGTCCCAGTTTTAGGTTTAAGCCCATTTCACATGTTGACTTTAACATTAAAAGTCTTAGCTCCCTCCAAAAAATCAGGTTAGAAGAAACACTTTTCATAGCAACATTAAAACCTTACCACACACTGCAAACAGAACCATCGTTCCAGGCTCCCTGCAGCATTTGGCCATTACAAGGTAAGACGGGGATGTGGGTATAACACTAGCTTCAAATTTTTCTTACCACTGTCAGTTCAAGGTAAGCCCCAACGTTATTTTTATCCACTGTATAGGCCAGGTACTACAGAAGAACTTGGTGTAACCTGCCACGCTGCAAAACAAGTGTCATACTGAATTAGTGATTCTCTACTAGACTTCTGTCCTGTTCTTCCACAAGCAGGCATGTAGTAGAAGAGTAGTAAAAAAAATATCACTTTCTAACTCCTATTCTATAAATCAGTTAATACCTTCAGTTACATAGCATTATTGTCATAGACAATAGTCAAGGGAAGCGCTAATTAGACTGGCACAATAGATACTTGTTAATTACATTCTCAGTTCTCCATGTCAGGAGAATGCCTCATTTGTACCTTTAGAAGCTGTGTGAGCAGGAAGAGAGGAAAGCAAAACCAACTCTTCTCTGATGAAGTATAGTTCTTGACTAACCCATTACTGCAGTGTAGCTGCCTCATTTTTGTCACAGACCCATGTATGCATCTGCATATGCACAGAGACTTATTTTATGCACAAGAATATACAAAATAAGCATCTCTCTGATGAAGTCAATGAAACTGTATTGGTATGCAAACCAGCAAAAATAAAATCAGAATGCAACACAACACTTCTAGCATTTTTATCTTGATCTGAGATCTGCAATCACAGATGATGTCTCAGACCATTCACATATGGCTCCAGTTGAGCAGTTTGGTCTGGTTTAGCTGATAAGAAATCAGTTCAAGAGACAAAACCACAATTTACGTTTGAAGGAATTAGAGATAATTTTTTATTCAAGCTCAACTCTAACTTGACCTGATTTTCCCTTCACTCATGTGAGGGGAAATGTCTTTTAATATCTTCCTCTCCATTAAAATTATGACACTTTTTACACGCCTTTCCATGTCATGTACTTAACATGGCATTTTCACAGCTCCTTCACAGGTGGCCTCTGAGCCAGGTATTCCTTCTGAGACACAGAAAGGGGAAGGATGGCTGTCCAAGAAACTGCAAAAGATGCGTTGAACCTACTAAAGGGTTCAAGAACTGCCCAGTAAGTTGCTCTGAAACAAAGCTGCACCAGTCTCTCCAGCATGAAAACTGAGCAAATCAAAGGGTGTAATAGCACTGAAAGACAAGCTTATGTGATGAGCAGCACTGAAAACTGAGGTTAAAGTCCTGCTCAAAGCTCTGCTCAGAGAATTGACCTAAACCACCTCCCCTGAGAGTAAAACTCAGCAAAATTACAAGTAAATCCCATAAGCCCTAATCACATGTATCAGCAATTAGCCACCGGCACATAAATATGTTTGCTAGCACATCAGATCTTTGAAATGCTTTTATATGCTTTGTTTTGCCAAGCAGAGAGCAACACCAACTCCAATGACACATTCTGGCATTGTCTCCTCCATCAGCCAAGCTGCAGCAGACAGCAAAGAGCGCACGAACAACCCCTTGCATTGAAGCAATTGTGTCTGGAGCCCTCTTGCAAACTCATACAGAATTAAGCATAAACAGATTATTAGATTCCTTTGACAGTTTTGAAAATGTTTTTTTAGACATTTTAAAAAGCAATCAAGGGAGTGAAGGCCTAGTTGAAAGGGATTATGTTCCCTTTGGAGCAAGGATCTCAGGCAGCTGCATGAGACAGCAAACGCCTACACACGGGGCTACAGCAGTGTCCTGGTTTTGGCTGGGAGAGAGTTAATTTTCTTCTTAGTAGCTGGTACGTGGTTGTGTTTTGGATTTACTGTAAGAATAATGTTTATAACACACCGATGTCTTAGCTGTTGCTAAGTAGCGCTTACCCTAAATCAAGGACTTTTTAGTTTCTGATGCTCTGCCAGCAAGCAGGTGCACAAAAAGCCAGGAGAAAGCATGGCCAGAACAGCTGACCCAAACTGACAGAAGGGATATTCCATACCACAGAACCTCATACGCAGTATATAAACTGGGGGAACTGGCCAGAAGGTGCTGATCAGTGGTCAGGAACTACTGGGCACTGAGTAGTGCACAAGCCAGCTCGGTGCCAACAAAGAAGGAAAGTCCTACAATCAGTTTTCTTAAGATACCAGACCACCACCTCACTCACACTTAGATCAACCAAGTGCAGCTGCTCAATCAGTTGCACTACACAAATTCAGACCCAGCTCCTCCCAGGCAACAGTGACCCCAAAAGCTCCAGCGGCATGGACTCTGCTCCAGGCCATCTCTTTTGCAGAGTAGGTGGACCAGTATCATACAAGCAGGTTGAAGCTTTTGCTTTAGGATCATAATTCTAAGTTGACATCTCTGCAGCCTGCACCAGCTTTTGGTCTCGAAAGCATATATGGGTGATGCTCTTTCCTTCCTCATGCCCATGTATAGATCAATATGAACCTCTTTATTCATCTAATTATAGCTGCAGGGGGGCTCTCTGCAGCTCAGGTTCATTTGTCTCCCTGTGATGTTAATACAATCAGGCACAAAGATCACTTCATTAAAAGATCATCTATGCTTGATCTTATTTGAGCTATAAAAATCTCTCCTTTGTCACACAAACTGTATGGTGAAAATTGCCAAGCTGGATGACTCGCTGTAACCCAGGGAGCAGGGTTCAGCTCCAAAGAGCAGCTGCAAGAGGAGCTGTCACTAAGTAAACAAAGCACTTCCACCATGATTCAGATGGGGGATCTATCCACTGCACAGATAAATGGGCACTCTACAATCAGGTACAGGGAGGAAATGAGGAGTACATTGAATGTAAGGTGCAGAGTATCTGTGGCAGAACCCAGAGTGGAGTCTAGCTCTCCTTTACTGTAAAATGATGTCCTGTTTTATTTAGTCTACCTCCCTCCACCTTCCTACTACACATCCCTCCTGGAGTGCAAAACACAGGGTTTGTTTATTCATAGTGTGGTCAAACAGACACTGTCCTCAGAGCAAAGAGGCTCTTTTCTAAGCAGCTGGTGGCCCAGAGGGGATGGGGCCTGCAAAGGAGGCTGAGAGTGTCCCAGAAAATGCAGCTCTAGGTTGGTACTTCATAGTCACCTCATAGATGCAGCTTCCAGCTGGTCACCCTGTGAATACACCCTTATACAAGAGCACATTTATCTTCAGTGATAAAGACACAGACCAGAGATTAACACCCAAGAGGAATCAGGTAGAGGAAGGATTTCAATTTGAAACTCTGTTATTGCTAGAAAATGCTTTAGCCTCTTGAGTAAGACAGACAATAAGGGGGTAAGGGAACAGCACAACCAGCCTGCCTCCACTAGATTTTTTTCAGATCTAACCTATTTTTGCAGACATCATCTGAGGACACCTACCCTCAAGGCCTGTGGGTAAAGAACAGTTTCTTTGTTAATTTTGCAAGGAAATCAATGCAGCCTTGGGACACTGTAACATGCACACAGAATATGCAGGCAGAGCACAGCCTTTGCCACTGACTGTGCCCCAGCTCAAAATGGGCATCTTTAAAGTCCTCCACAGGAACAATCTTGCCCTGCCTACATCTGCATTTCTACCAGTACTGACCTATCTGTGTGCATATTGCCTCACTACATTATAAACCACTCAGCTGAAAAATAGGAGCAACACTTAATGTTCTTTTGAAAACCTCAGGATGAAAGCACTCTCTGTGCTGTAACACAGAGTTAAATTAATAAGTTATTAATAAACACACAAAGTCCTGAAATCTTTTTAGCAGATTCGCACTGAAAAAGGCCTACCACCTGTACAGGCTAGAAATTCAGCAGCAGGGAAACCTGAATCCTTGGTTCATTACTCATAGAAGTTTCTGGACATGAATTAAATATATATGCTTAACACCATAATTGCTCATATAGCAGCACCATAATGCAAGTTTTCTCACCTTATCATTCAAAATGACTTTCAGGAACTAGTGATCACAAGAAAACTCAAGGAGAGCTAATTATAGGTCACCAGGTTGACACTGGCCTCAGAAAGCAGATTACAGCAGAAACAAGATGAAAAACTGTAATGGAGCAGCCTAGCACAACAGACTGGTAAGAGGTCTACCATGCAGCATTGGAGAAATAGCTATGACCCCAAAGAATGGTGCCTTGGAGCCTCACTGGTACCCTTCTGGAGAGGTGAATTTTGAAAAGCCATTAAAACTGAAGGATTTGAGGGGTCTCATTCCAGTCCCCAAGAGTCAGAATCAGATGGCAATTTCTTGCAACCAGTGGTTTTGACTCCCAAACCTGGAAGAGCAGCACACACTGCTGATCTTATCTGAAGGTAAGAGCTGGGAACGAAGCACAGCTGCAAAACAGGCTGGAGAGAGAATCATATGGCTGGAGCTACAACCTAGCAGAACTGTTTTTTCAGCTAATATCTGATCTCAAACTGTATATGCTTTTTGAGTTGCCTTTCCCTTCTTTTCTTCTCTCAGTTCCCTTGATGCCTTTAATTCATGCAGGGAACAATTTGTGCTCCACAGACATGCCTGGCTTGTTGGGTACCAAGCAAATCCCCAATAGAGTGTAGAGGAAGGGCATTCACAGCAGTCGTGCAAGCTTCCCTGCACCCTGCCACCACAGCATTTAGAACCTGAGCAACCAGGCTGCTAGTTCTAGGTGTACCTGGGGATTTTGCCTCAGTATCATCTGTGCAGTCACTGCTATCCAGAGGAAAACTATGGTGAAATAGACATCAACTTCTGCCTCATTGCCTGGTTTTCTGCTGTCTCTGAGAGCCCGTAGGAAATCCTCAGAGACTTTAGGAAATCTTTGTACAACAAAGACTAGAGCCAAGGGTACATTATCTTCATAAAGCTATTCTAGGAATTGGAAAGTGGGGTTGATTGTTTCTTTAAAGAAACATTACAGAGGGGCTGAACTAGATGACTTTTCAAGGCCTCTTCCAACCCAAACTATTCTATGACTTAAAGCCTAACAAAATATAGAATTACATCCCAACAATTCTTGCCATTCTGCAGCTACTGAGTGAATGGTAGAACTGTGTTTTCTTCAGTTTTGCTCATCCCATAGGATAAGGTTTTTGTACCAGTCACAAATCACTTGCAGCCTGGCCTAGAGTAATTTTTCAAGACTGGATACTGGCAACCTAAAGACCAGATTCCATCACAAGGAAATTCCTGCACAAAAACTCCAGCAGTCAAACTTACTAGAAGGAAATAATTTGCTTTGGATACCTAACATATGTTTCTCTATGTAGTTGTGACTTGGCATTTCAATTCTCTTTACCCCACAGTAAATCTCTGAAACTGCCCACAGCTCTCCTGTGAAGAACAAGATTCTGCAGAATAATCTTTCCTTGAGGAGTATACAGCTGTCTAGAAGGTGAAGCTGGTCCTGCCTTCCAGCACACACTCAATCTGTAACATATATCCGTAATTTGGTTCCCTTGATTTCCAGTGGTCCCCTTGGGTATGTGTCATTCTTGTATTTTAAGTTACAGTGACCTGTTGGTAGCAAAAGGTCAGTCCTGCATGTTTTTCTCTCACCATGTTTGTTGTTCATTCTTTTTCACATGTCCTCTGTCTCATCGCAGTTCTTACTTCTGAATCATCATCAGCTTTAGGTTAGCAGGGATTATACACAATCTCATGTGTAAACCTTGAGCTGTGAGTCATTTGAATGCTAAAGCCTATACTACTCCCATTTCCTGAGGACTGTGGAGAAATCTCTTGCAGGCAAGCTACAACCCAATCACAGATTGTCTTGCTGGACTAACCCTATTCCTTCTGCATTGATTTTGTCACTGCTGCCCGAAGGGAACTTCGCGACCATTTGCATTTTTAAATAGGTCAGTGTGTGTGTGTCTGGGAGAACTGTAAGTAAATGTTCATTATGTAAAACAGATCATTCTTTCTGGAATGTGAAAAGAGATGTAGAAAGACTGTTCTTTTCAATAATAACCTTTGAAACGTCATGTTTCCTCTCCTTGCCTTTCAAAGTCATTAAGTGGAATAACTGCTTCTCCTTTTCTCCAGAATACCTCAGTCTTTGTCTGTTTAATGTCTGCCTCTCACATATTCCTGGTGCCTGTGGGACACTTAATGGAACTCCCACTGTTCCATTTCTCCTCAAGACTAATGATGATGTTCTCCTCATGCCCAGGGAACATCACAATAACTCGCTTTTTTCCTTCATTTATTCCCATCCCTCCAAATCTTCTGTCATAAAACTTTTGCACTGACATACCCTTTGTATATGAAGTCTCATCCAACCAAAGTCCATCAAAAGTCTTTCAACTGCCTTCCCTGGGAGACACCATAAGTAAACAATTTTCCCAAATTGCAGAGGGAGAATAATCCAGAGGCAGACAGATTTTTGGTCACAGCATGGTGCTAGTAACACCAAGGTTATGGGTTCAATACCTGTATGGGCCATTCACTTAAAAGCTGGACTCAGTCATCCTTGTGGGTCCCTTCCACCTCAGGATATTCTGTGAAACTGTGAATAAATGGCCCCTAATGAGCCTTCAACAGAACTAGGAATAAAACCCTACTGTTGCTATCCTCTACTAGTGAACCATATTAGCTCTCTGACATTATTAGGAAATAAGACAATGAAAAAAAATTAATGCAGCTACAGAGGACACAGCCTGTTTCTCTGTTTAATTTACGGGTTGATTTAGATGGAATCATTGAGGATTCACCTGTGATAGAACACACTTCATCTATCTGCCAAGAAGGCTGCCCACCAGATCTCAGAGTTTTGAACCACCCCTTGTGACAAAGCCACAGACCCCTTACAAAGAACATGCAGCAAACCCAACCATCTTGACTATGCATATGGTCCCTGTAAGAGCAGTTGCTCTCAAGTTTTACTTGTTTGTTAGCCAGCAGAAGTACTAAAGACAGAAACCTTCCCCATCTCTGTCTCTTCAAGGCATTTCTGCAGTAAGTGCATTATCCAAAGATAATGTTACTGTCTGCAAAGCACAACCCATACCAGGTAAGCAATGGCTTATTAGCTACAAAACACACTGATAGTCCTGGTACTTTAAGTGATAGCACATAAAACAAAAGCAAGTTCATTAAATATATGCAATTTCCCTGTCACCAGACCCACTTTCCTTCCCAAAATCTTTATTCCTCTTACTCAGAGACAAAAAGGATATACTTGCTGGCTGATGTTATCTTTGATAAATTCCCCCCAGCCTGCCCAAGAAAATGAAGTGAATCAGCAAGCTGAGCTGCTAGAAGATCAGATGTTAGCTAAAGGTGGGATTCAGTCAGATGATACACAAATTTGTACAGTTCTGTGAAAGGTGGATTACTATCACTTATGCTATGCTTTTCTTGGAGAGCATTCAGCCTTCAAAACCTTGGTGTTAAACTGAAATGTAGAGATCCTACAGGTGGTAACTACTGAAAGTTCCCAAGGAGTAATAGGAAGGAATCTACATCACAATCACTAGACAAAGATCATATTTCTCAACTCACCTTTGCTGACCCATTTTTTATCCTTTGCAGGCAGAGAAGTGACATCTTCTCAACAGTCAGGACAACTGTGGTGGACTAGGAGATCAAATTCACACAGGACTCACATGCACAGTGTTAAGGCATCACAGGGAAATGCTCTTGGCTGGCTCTCACTCATTCAGATCAGGGCCTTCAATGCTTGCCTGCTTGAGACCAAACAAAAAAAATTCTCTCCACCCCACTCTCTCCTTTTTCAGTAAGTAAAGGGACCCTAAGCATTCTGATACAGCTCCTGTAACTCTTGTGAAAAGCCAGCATAGTACAGGGGGGCATTTCTTCACATTGTAGATGTACTCCCTCCATGGGGAGAGAACCTTTCCCATTTGACTACTTGCATTAGCAGGCTGGAGAAAGCATTCTCATACATCCAAGTCATATAAAACCCGAACAGTCAGGTACTAACAGCTATTTTACCTTTCTTTACCTAGCATTATGTCTGATCCACATGCTTCAGGCAAAAATATCTGCACCACAGTTGGTCTCCTCAGGGGCTTGTGCTCTCTTTATGCATTGTCTCAGACAGCAGATAGAAAACGTTTCTAGTTATACCCTACACTGGAGGTATTTCTGTTTTCTGTTAATATCTTGAAAGCTGCAAGATTCACTCCCTTCTGGAGGAAAAGAAAATGACAGTTATTACTGCCTATTACTGCATGTTAAAATAGGAAGAAAGGATGAGACAGAGCTGGAACTCAGTAAGACCATGAAGAAAAACAATCCTTTGGTTTGATATATTTAAAGAAACAGTGAATATATTTCCATGGTCGACCTACTAATTCCATTACAGACTCCCCAAACTTTCATAGCAGTCCATACAGCTGACTTGGTGCATACAGAGGGGTCCTAAGAATTAATACACCAGTAAATATATATGTGACCAAATCTGAGTACTTTTCAGTGCTGTGGAATAATTCATTATTTGGTAACTTGGTAAGCAAAAAGTACTGTAAGTATTTCAGTGTGCTGCCAAAAGAGGTGCTTTTAATGGTCAACTGTTGAGACTTGTACTGCGGAGACATCGGAAGGAACTGAATTAATTTTACTATGTCTTAGTCATGCTGTCTTCATGAAGTTTATTGGGAGGAAGCACATTAATTTCTATCCAGCTTAAATCACTAAAGTACAGTATGTGCAGAGTCAGATGAGCAAAGACTCTATTTTAAGGCACTCATCTCACAGATGCACTAAAGTTATGTCTGGTTTGTAAAAACAAAATGGAGAAGTTTTCTAGTTCCTGTTTACTTCTTTTATTTTCATAAGTGCAGACACTATTCCAAAACAGTAAAAGGGGGAAGACAGAGTGGGACACTAATCTTTCCGCTTACCAAAACTTGCTGCATGGAAAAATATGACCAAACTTCAAGCTAAGCTTTGTTCAAATGTTTTCTCCCTAATTTTCTTGTAAAGAGTATCTCTGCCTCTATGCCAAATTTTTATGCAGAGTACAATGTGGTTTTTGATCCTTTGGGAAAGGTAAGAGAGGCTAAAATCACAGCCTTGACTTTTTTAATATATCTATTTTAGTTCTTCATATCAGATTATGACAGTATTACAAAGGAAAACTTCACCTGTTCTGGTTTCCTATCTTTTCTTTAATATGTGGTAATCTATTCCTCTAAAATTTTCAGGTTCAGTAATCACAGGAAGAGACGAGTCCAAACTGGTGCAGAACTTCTAGAGCTGCCTTCAAAACAGTGCAGAGAAATGCTATACACAAACTCCACCCCCCAGAAAGGCAAGTCACCTCTTGCAGAAGTCAGTGCTGCCTTCCTTTACCAGCACCTTTAAGTGGTAAGGGCTTGCTGAAAGAACTGTTTTTTCCACGTGGTAGTTCTTCAGAGCCTTTAGAAACACAAGCCTGGGTGAGCCTCCAGTCCCCTGCTAGAACATTTTGGGTTTTTAAAAAAATCTTTGTAACCCACAGCTCAAAAGAGACACAAGAAAACTTGGAGGTTTCCTACATGTCATATTCATAAGCCCTCCTAGCACTGCCCTCCATTACTGTAATGGTACCAAAAGAAGAATGAAGATGGAAGTGGAAAGGAAGCAAAGCTGAAAGTTTAGTGGAAATGAGTTTTCCACTGTCACAAACCAACAGCAAAAGTTAACTGCTTATTTCACACTGATGGTGGTGAGGCTGAACAAATCCAAACCCACCCTACTGCTTACAAGCACAGCAGCAGCATCTACCAGTGTAGTTGCCAGCTTAGCAACGTGCAAGTCAAAACTCTTCTTTCCAGATTATCCCCAACTCCACTGAGATCACAAGGGAATTCCTCCCTTGCCTTTTATCATGTACACATGCAGAATATAAAAATGGCCTGTGTTTGTAGAATTCACAACTGAGGTAACCGATTTTCCTTCCTCATTTTCTAATTCCAAAGACCCTGCTCCAACATCAAACAGACAATTCTGTCAAAACCCAAATACCAGCAAAGTTAGCAAGATGTAAATCCACCCTGGCAACTAAGAGACCACAGTGCAGCAGAACAAGTCTCTTCACATTAGAAGTGTTTTGATGGTATGTGTAATACTTCTGTGCCACATTCCAAGGACAGAGATGAAGCCTTGCTCTCAGAATGCTGCAAACACATTGACACCATACTGTTGACCTGACATTCATTTCGACGTGATTAGTATCACACAAATCACAAGTCCTCAACTATGTAACATTGTAGATGTTATTTTTTATTACTGTGGCATTTTGATAACTGTCTAAGAGGATAAGTTTGGTTTCTGAGCACAAAAAGGAATGAGACCAAACTTGAGAACTGTATAACCCAGCTAGCAGACCCCCATTACCCAGTGACAGAGCAACAAGCTTTGTGTGTAGAACTGATACAGCCTAGATACTTACAGATTCACAGTATATTGTCACCAAAGAGTCTTACTCTTCCTCTATGACTCCCACACCCAGTATTTTGTCCTTTTCTGTGGAGTATTCTCAGTTCCATGCTATGATCCCAGCTCCCCTCACATATTACTTACACTTCCTGGTATAATACCTTTGGATACTCTCCACCTCCCAAAGTCCACACTGCAAAATACTTTTTTTAGTCCACACCCCTCTTCTAATTCTTCTAAGGAAGAGAAGAAAGAAGAGGACCTGCAGACTAGGCTGACGTGACACAATTATTAGGCTGTTGCCTGGAATTCTCAGCTGCTGGGCCAGACCAAGAGCGGAGAAACTTTCCGGAGGCTGAACTCATCATTCCTTTTCCCTTTCACCTCTTCCCAGCATAAACTTTTATAAAAAACTTTTAAAACATAATGCTGAAATCACTGCCCCTCCATCAAAGCTGATTCTGCCCAATGAGCAGCAGATTAATGGAAAGACACAGACAACAATCATAAGCTTGATCTCTTGGCAAACAAGGCTAACTGAGGTTACTGCCCCATATCATAGGCATTCAAAGAGCTTTCCAGAGAGGCATTATTTCCAGGGGAAAAGAGAAAATAAACCAATAACATGTAACAAAAAAATCAGTCTTCTTTTTTGTAGACACTCTGATAATTTCTCTGGATATAAAGTACATGACAAGGGATGTTCTGTTGCTTGCAAGAAAACAAACGCACATTGTGTTTCCTTTATAGCTGCTTTTGAAGTGTACGACACTGCTCCAGTGCTTCTGAGGACTGGTCAGTGTGGCAGCTGAAAATGAGACTTCTCATTGTAAACAGTGAGTCAGACCTACTAAACAGTACAGCAGACTCTGAAAAACATGAGCTTCAACTAAATGCAAGATCTCTTCCAGTCATTGAAAAAGAACCTGAAAGCTGGCCCTCTGCCAAAGAACAAATGTAAAATCAGGCTGCTGATGTGACAGACCCTCATTAAGACAGATCAGAAGATTCTGAAGACTGATACTCAGAAGGCTGGGCACAATGAAAGATGCTTTTCTTGCCTTCCAAGAATTCAGTTTTATTTATTTTGAGTCATAAATTCTCATTCCTCTTTTCAGTACCAGCAACTCAACAACCACACTGAACCTACCTGTACATACTGTGCTGTACAGGTAGCAAGAAGATCTATGCAGCAACTCTCCATGAACTAAATGTCTATTCCTTGACAGAAGCAATACACTCTAGAAATGTGGTCAACTAAATCAAAAGAAACAAAGTAATTCCATATTCTGGTCACCAGGTTCTATATTCTATGTGGTCTTGATCAAGATTTTCTCATCATCTCTGCAATATAGTAAAAACTACTTTACTGGGGTGTTGCAAAGTTTAGAGTTTGTAAAGAATAGAGTAAGTATACTCTGCTTCTGTACAGGGATTTTGAAATTTAGTGTCTGTGTTGTAGGCCCAGAAAAGGGGCTTTTGATAATTTCCTTTTAGGTACTGCGTAAGTAGTCACCTGATTTTAGCAAACATGGCTCTGAAGACAAAACCCAACCTTCAAAATATTTTTATTAAACAAACAAACAAAAAAAAATGTGTAAAAGAAACCCCCAGCCACTATACTCCATAAATTGGCCTTAAAAGACATCCAAAACACTGATCAAATAATTCTTATGTACAGTTGAGAAAAATATCTTCTGGTGACACAAAAGTGATGAAGGTCTGCAAACATCACTTGCTCCCTGCCATCTGCACTTGAGAAATGCTTTCAACTCAGTCAGGACAGGATGCAAGAGAGGACAGAGTAGGTTGCTGTGTAGGGAAGTAGGGGCAAAAAGCACTCGCTGTTTCCCACACAGGAGCTGTTGGCCGGTATAAAGTGCAAATATTCCACAACATTTTGCAACTACAGATCATGATTTTTCCTTTCCTTTTGTGATCTTAATACCATTTTGTACACTCTATTTATACATTTGTAATAATGAAAGAACAGCTTCTATAGGAATTAATCTGGTTCTAACAGACAAGCATGTGTGAAGGTGTCATTACTGTCTCTTCAGCTCTGTAATCAGATTTTAATGTCTCTTTCTAAGCAGTATTTGACTAGTTTGGATTGCTCTGTGTAGACATTACTCCATCCTGGTGACCAGTATTAGCTGTTATCACTTATCTGTCACAGCTGTCAGTGTACAGCTTTCAGGGATTCTTCTGCTCTGGGTTAGCAGTTCTCAGCAGTGTATGAAATGGAGATAGAACTGATTCCTTCTTCCTTTTAGCACCAGGAGTGTCTACACTGCAGTGTAGTACATGTCTAACTGTACTAGTTAAAAGTCTAAAAAATCAAAAATCCCAGCACACAAAACAGGAAAATGTGTAACAGAAAGGGACAGAGACCTCGAGCTGCTGCTGAGCTGACAGGACAGAACAGCTGTAGTACAGCCATGACCGTAATTACTGATCTGCAGACAGTGTGGCAAAATCAGCACACTTGGCTCTGCTGTGTGCTTTAGATTCTGTTTTCTATTTCAAACCACTAACTTGTGAGTCCCTGGCCTAGAATTTTTTCCCACAAGCCTCTGTGGTGGTTTTTGTGGTTGCTTTGTTTGGTTTGGGTTTTTTTTGCTCTATCTTGTTTTTCTGTTTATTTGTTTTGAGTTGGTTGGTTGGTTTTTTCAAAGCATGAAAACAGAGACTTTTTCCTTTCTGTAACAATAAAGCTACAGAGTTACCTCCACTAAATATTCAGTATTACCTGGTAACCTTGCTGTGACATTTCTGTCTTCCTTCCCAGGAAATGTAACATGAATTTCAGGCACCAGAGCAGATTCTCATTAAATTTAGTAGTGTTTAGCTGAAAGCAATACAAAGGACAAGCTAAATTCAGTGTTATAAAGAAAAAAAAACAAAGATGCCTTAAAGATATCATTACTTCCCAAATACTTCAGACAATTTCAATCTTCTGTTCTAGTTTTGAAAAGTCAGATGACATTAACACCAGCTGGAAATGTCTCTGGGATTTCTGTTCTCATTTGAGAAAACAAAGATGGATGTACTGTCTTCTCATCTGTGTCCCATCTCACAGAGATCTCTTCCAAAACTTTGCTTGTATAGTCACCAATATATCATCAGTCACATCATGTCCAGCTGCAAACAGAAGAAACAGATTTGAAAGAAGCAGCATTGAATTGAAGTTATTTCGTACATGTGTTTTGTGCTAAGAAAACAAAGTAAATTTGGAAATCCCTATCATGGAACATAAACGGATTGCACAGAATTTAATACTAATCAGCTATAAAGTACAAAAAAAACCCTGAAAATCTCATCTTCACATAATCATATGTGCAATTTATAGATTTTTAAAGTACAGTCCAAAAGTAGAAATCTGTCTGTTATCAAAGCTTCTTTAAAACCATCTACACCATCAGCTTAAGCCTTGGAGACAGATTTGTAATGAGTCAGCCTGTAAAAGATGGCTAAAATATTTATTAAGAAATCTGATATCCTTGAATTTCAGTTTCCAACCCACATAACTTAACTGTTCAAGATTTACAAACTTTTAAAAATGCTATTATAGTAAATTATACCAACCCACTATCAAATGTGTGGCCTCACTGGCTCTTTTGAAATACACCAGAGGACACATTTCACCCATGTAAACACCTATGTTATTACATAACTTAGCATTTGCCACCATGAAATTACACACCTGGCTAAGTTTTACAATAGCAAGTAAGTAATTTCACATGGCTCTTCTGATTCAATTCCTCAGGTGTTTTCTAAGCCATGCACTCTATTATTTACTGCTTTAAGAAGCATTTGGCTCTCTCACTGCACCTTTCACTTAGAGCTTAATTCTAAAGCCACACCATATCTTTATGGTACTCACCAGATCATCGACATCACCACCTTCATCTGCAGGAGGCAGAGCTTCATTTTTCGGTTCTTTTGGAGCCAAAAACTAAAAACACAAATGTATTTATGTGATACTGACAAAACTGAAAATCTTTAATGTTAAATTAACAGAATGTATCTTCTGTGTATCAAAACAAACCCACCAGTAATTAAAAATCAGGAAGAAAGTTTTTTCTGGTTTCCACCCTCCAAAATCATCTTAAACTACAAAAAACTTCATAAGACTTGCTTTTAAAGGACTTTTTGGTGAAGTGTGTCAAAAACCAGACAAAAGGATATGGTTCTCGAGACAACACATGGTTAGGCTGTAGAACACCCTGTGACAAGGATGCTGCAAATATTATTCCCTAGTCTCAGGGGGAGATAAGGAAGATGCATAGAAGAGAAATCATTTGAAGTCTACCAAGTCCACAGAAACAACCTCAGGCATAAAAAGTTTTTGAGACATCAGTGGCTGTAGCCTGGGATTATAAATTTTTCTCTACCCATCCCTTTTTGTCCACTGTCAGACATGGGATCCTGGGTTAGATGGAAATTTTATCTGTTACAGTTTGATGAGGTTTATGTTCTTAAAAAAATACTGTGTGTAGCTACAAAATGCTCAAGGATAACAAACTGCCCCTCCCCCATGAATACACACATGAGCTGACCAATGGCTTCTTTAAGACATTTCCTACACACAGCATTCTAGTTCTGTGTTGAACTTACAAGCTTCCCCATTTAATTCAATGAACGTTTACCAAACGAACAAAGACATTAATTTCAAAAAAACCACCAAACCTCTAACATGCAAGACAGTCAGAATGCCAGTCTTAAAAATAGAAAACTCATTATGTAAAAATGCATTGCCATAGCTGCCGATACAACTCACCATATGCCCTTCACTTAAAGCATTACATTCATAAACAGAAGAGAAAGGTAAGTTGCTCAGATACTATAAAAACTGAAATCAAACATACAGACGATATCTGGAGTACAACCACCTCCAAATTATTTCACAGATTTTTCTCTTAGCCTAAAAAAACCCCAACTAAAATAGTATGAAAAAAATAGCAATATTTAACTTACTTTAAAAAGCATCCAGCTGTCTACAAGTCTCAGTTACTACCTTTTTACCAATATCCTTAGTATAACATTTTTCTTTTCTTATTAAAATGCACCAGAACAAGTATACAGAGCCAGAAACAATGCTGCCCCCCAATAAAACATAGATGTGAAGCTGAGGAGGAAAAGCCACATTCCAAGACTTTGAGTTCTGTCACCCTTAAGTCAGAAACAACTTCACTAGAACTCCAGATGATGAAAGAGAACAGCTAAGCAGAAAATAGTCACATTAAACAGGCTATAAATACCTGCTTAGATAACTCTTTTGTGCTCCTAAAAGGGAGCTGCTGTTCAGCTGGGGACTTCAACTGCATCAGCCAGAGAGGTTGTGTAAGACGCCATGGGATCCCTACCAGCATCACCAAACTCTGAGACAATACACTGGTAGTGTGAAAAGCTTAAACATCATTTAAAATAAATAAAATATTCTGATCCTTCTCTAGAACCCTAGCGACAGCTTTAGACATGGGGTAAAACTCTGTGACTTTCCTGTTGCATCTTCTAGGATGAAAAGCAAATACATCATGTTTGCATAACACCAAAGACAGAGGATACAAACAACCTCTGCCCGTTGTCTCAGTGACCAAAGGTCAGACCTTTCCTACTTCCTAAACAGCAACATCCAAGAAGAATGTAGAAATCTCACTCCACAGACAACATTCATGTTTTAACATGCTGAGTTTAACTTATAATAGAGATTCTGTAGCCAGAAAAAAAAAAAGGCAGGGGATGTGACAGGGCCAGAAGGAATTAGAATTTCAGAGTGCTGTATGTCTCTCTATCTTTTCTGTTGGAAGAGTTCTTAATCTAGTAGTATACAAAGTACATACTATGAAACTAAAAGCTGATGACATTTGTCAGCTCCGAAAGGCTTTTTGTGCCAGATCAAATTTCCTTTTTTCATATTTAATTAAGAGTCAAATGTTATTTCTGAAAGTAGCACATTTTTCAAAATTTTTACAATCAGCTTTCTCACACTAACTTACGCAAAAGAAGATAAAAGCTAGAGAAATGTACAATGAAGATTTGCAGTAAATTAAAACCTGAAGTTTCCATCAAACGCTGAACATCCAAAGTTGGGTTTTCTGAAAACCTGTTTTACATTTATGCAAAAGCAAATTACATATAATAGCCATGCTGAAATACATTATCTTCCCCAAAGCAACCAGAAAAAGCACTTGACACTCCTGCTCTTTTAACCTACCATCCTCATGCTCTAAAAAGAGTATCTCCACTATTACAGGGGAAAAAAAAAACCAAACATTTTTCTCAGTGATAGGAAAATATGCATGGATAACCTACATCAAGCAAAAAGACAAAGGAAATTTTGACCTGTCTAATAAGCAGAAGTAAGTCTTCCTTTTTCCTGCAGACAGCAACCCTATAAAATCTGTAATCTTACAGACAAAACAGTCCTGAAACTACTAGCTGCGAGTAAACATGTAAGAGAAAGGGCTTTTGTGTCACAAAGGACTACACTGACAGACAATCCCGTGACCTGCAGGCTTGCACATAACCTCTACAGAGGTGAAGAAAACTTGCATCTTACTCTGTTAGGAGATATTTGAAAAAATCCAGTATAACCCTTTAGGGAAGGATATTGCCTTCGGTACAGAAAACAAATGAACCACTTTTGCAATCCGCTGTAGACCTAGGAATGCTGGCTTTGTATTACACAGGAAACCTGTGGCAGGGTCTAATTGGACCAAAGAGGACTAGATTTTATACCTGCCATACAACATCAAGATAAAATATTCTATCCCTGCAGATCTTACTCCAAGAATACGCAGTGTTCCAGTTTCTTAATGAAAAGGTCATATGAGCCCTTAACAGACACTGGGAAATTAGGGTTCTGGGCTTGGATTTGGACAGGGTGTGGGGAGGTGGTTATCTAGTGAATATCTGGACTTGCCGACTGCTTAGTTAGCAAAGAGTGCAACCCAGTTACTCTGGAAGTTAAGGTAACTGCCATATTAGAGAACTCTGCTGCAGAACTGATTTCATGCAATAACTCTTATCCCCCAATTTAATGGGAAGATATAGTTATTGTATGACCTTCAATCAATCAATCAATCACAAAATGACCTTCAATCAATCACAAAATAGTTTCCCATATTGCAATATATGGTGATTGTAGGATGATGGTAAACAGAAATGTAAATCTGCAGTCAGTCTACAAATGCTTTGCTCCAGCTTAGCCTGGCAGCTGTGAATCTAGTCCTTGATACTCTGTAATTTGTGCTGCATTCCTATGCAGGCACAGTATTTTTTAGCCACCACAAGCTCACAGTGAAGACAATGGTATGCTGCAGGGTCTTTGTGATTAGTAGAGATTTCCTTAAGGAACAGTGGCTATTTCACACAGCATTAGCACATTTTTTGAGCATCAGTGGTAGTTTCAGACTAGAAAGCAAAGTTCTCAAGAACAATATTGTCTTAGGAAGTTTCCAAGTAAATTCATAGCACTTGAAGTAGATAAAGACTGATACTCTTTAAAACCACCACTGGGGGAAAAGTTGCTCTACACATTTATGAGTAATGAGAAATAGCCATTAGGTCCTTCATGTTGAGAAAAATCATCATTCTCAGTCATTTGTATCCTGCACATGTGCTCAGCTGTCTGGACTCTGAGTTAGATTTTCATTTTCATGATATTTCTGTGCCTTCTTCACCTTGAGGTAAACTGTCACAGATGAAAAAAAGCAGTTTCTAAAATACAACCTTTTCCTGCTCATTAACTAACTCGTAGAGAACCTACTTCTACCCACTTCTGGCTATTGCTAATGGAAGGCCTGGAAGTTGCAAAAATCAATGGGCCATCTTTTATAAAAGCTACTTCTCTCCAAAATAGTGATTTCAGTCACAGGTTTACCTTTGGGGGTCTGTGATACAAGGGCCTTTCTCCTAAACTAGCAGCCTAATACAAAAACATCCGTCTTGTCCTCTCCCCACAAATACAATTTTTGACAGCAGATCTGAATTCTGCTTGCTTCCAAAGACAAGGCACCATTCTGCCTGTTAGAATTCAGTCCTTTGTAACTGGGACATCCTTCATTCATCACTGTAGTTACTGAAGTGCCTTGTATCTGTAGAAATTATACCTGTAAATAGGCCAAAATTCCCATTTCCAAAAGGATCTAATATGGTCACCAATAATACCTCCAGCACCACGTAAGATGTCCACCAATCCACAAGAGCTGCATAAAGTGGAAAATACCGGTATCACTGCATGTATAGTGAAAACTAGCCACAAGAACTTGAATTGCTGGAGTTCACAAAACCTTTAAAAAAAAGGTATTGGATTTTTGAACTCATTCTACCAGTGAGAATACTTTTCTGTGAAGTTCAAATAGTGATCTTACATAAGTAAATAGTACTCTGCTGTTCCACTACACTGAGCGGCTGAAGTTCCTATTCTTGGTTGAAGATATTTTCAGATAATTTCAATACATGCTACTTTTTAAAGACCACTTAAAGTAAAACACTGTAGTACATGCTAAAGTATTTTTGCTCTGAAATGCAGAAGTTTCAATTGTGTGCCAAAAGAACATTCTCATTTCTTCATATGGATCTTATTTCATCCAGGTGAAGATTTATTCACACAAGAAAGTCTTCAGTTCCACAGCAAGGGTTCTATACAAACAGATGCTCATTAAAAAAAATGATACCTTTTCAGCCTCTTCACCAGTCACCGAACTTTCCTCTGCTTCATCTTTAGTGATCAAAGAAATTCTGTCTGAAAAAAAGAAGAGATATAAAAATACCATTAGAAGGCTTCCCAAAAACTCACCTAATGTTAGAAGTGAAAAAAGTGTTTCACATTCCAACTTCTGGATGTGTCATCATCACAAGCAAAAAAAAGAGTACTGCTTAAAGGAAAATGTGACTTGCATAAATGAGTCAACTATGATATAAAATATGATACAAAAATAAATTAATGAGCATATTCATAAGCTTGTGGAAGTATCCATTTAGGAAACTGCTAATATTGTGACAATCAAACTAATGAGACACTAAAATCATAGATCACAGATGAAATGCTGAAAATCTATTAGAAATTACACTTTTAGTCATTCACAGCATGCTCTTAGGTCCTCAGAAAATATTAACTCCCAGCATTCAGACACTTGTGCTGTGATTACCTAGTCTGACTACTGAAGTGCTGGTCCTGCCTCACTTTGCTCCTTGGTTGTGCCAGCAGCACCACCCTGTGCAGTGATGTCCAACCCCCACAAAAAAACCATTCAAAAAAATCTCCATTTCTTTTGACCCCAATAGTTTTCCCAGTCTAGCTCATCACTTGGCCACACAAATGCTTGTGCCTGAATAAGCAGCTGTGGGTGTGAGAGCAAAGAATAGGAGATTTATAAAAATTTCAGCAGCAGCCTAAGTGTAGTATCACCTTCGTGTGCCCAGAGAACCACATGGCAGGGTTTCATGAAACAAAGGAACTTGTCAAACAGATCTGCCTTTCTTCTGAGCCACTAGCTCCTTAACTTACATCCACCTTCTTTTGGTGACTGCAGTCACTCATGACAAGGCCCAGTGCACACCACATTTGGTAGAAAAGAGGGGATGGGTCATGTGGCAAGAACGAGAGAAAACGGGACTTCTGCTCTTGGTAGCAGCAAGTAAAAAACAATTTCAGCTGCCTACTGGAGCAGCCAGATTATGCATAAAGCATCACTATTTCATTTCACCATGTTCTCAAAGGAAGATAATCTATGCTGTATGAAAATATCATCTCTCTTCGTATTTGTTTGTTTGGTTGATTTTTTTCCCTCAAAAATGTACTCCAGTTTGTCAAAAACTCTGATTTATACTAACTAAAAATTATTCATGGCTTTGAAAGATCCAAGTTTGCTACTTTCAAAGTTTATTGGTTTCTTTTTCCAAATTTATACGGAGAAGGTCCCCTATAGCACTACTAAATATAATATTCTTGTCAGTGTTGTCCTGTGCTGGTTTTTTCACATTGCTAAATAAATTCCCATCCTGTATTTCAAAGGAGTTGGACAAAGCAGACATTACAGCATGCCTGGAGTTCACCACTTTGAATGGTACTATACAAAAGCACATCACTGCATTTTATAGCATGCACCCTTAAGAGTGGCATTTAACAGCTGGGCATTTAACAGATTTTCTTAGCTCTGGTTCCAATTAAAAACAAGAGTATGATGTAAAAGATTTTTTTTGTAGTCCACTATATTTTGTATTTGTGAAAATGTTCCTTTATTTATCACTTGCGTAGTCTCTGAATGTCTTTTAGCACGGCACTGCCTTGTATCTCCCAGTTTAATCATAGGTGGTGTCATATTGCCACATATTCTGTCCTTCAGGTTACTTAAATACAAAATGATCAGTGACACATTTCAACGCTATCTATGACTTTTTGGAAGCTTAAACTGCGAGAATCTTTTTATAGCTCTACTGCATGAGTTTTTTTCCATTTATTCTGAAATTCAGCTGAAATTGTGTCGTCTTCTCATCACCCCATAACATTTAATTTGTCTCTTCTTCCACAATTAATTTACCATTTCAACAAGACTTGGCAATGCATTATGAATAATGCTGATATGAAACTATTAGTGCAGAAAAGGAAGCTGCAACATGAACGTTATTAGGTTTTTTTTAAATAGGCTGCAGGAATGAAGCATGTCAAAACGATGCAGTGGGGTTGGTCTAAGTGCTCCACTGCTAATGAAGTTTTCTTACTGAATGGATAAATGCAAAATACAACTAGAAAGCGTCTAATTTTTTTTAATTGCCGTCCTACCTTGTATCATGATCTCCCAGAAATCAGCTAAGGCTTTATCTTCCAACTTCAATTTCAGGGCCTGCAGAAAGTCATTAAAGCACTGCACCTTGGACATCTGAAAAAACAGAACAGCAACTGTAAGCAAAAAATATTAAAACTACTAAAGAGAACTGCAAATTTAATTCTTCATGAAGTCACTTAACACGGTGAACACAAAAGTCTATAGAATTTGGGTTTTATTTCTGTTAAAACCACAAGTACTACCGAAAGGTGAGCCACAAAAACTGCCTTTCAGAAAGCTAGAAAAACTTTCTTGTAACTAGCTTTGTTGAAGAAGAAAATTGTAGGATTGCATCTTTTCCTTGCACAAGCATCAGGTCATAGGCCTTCTGTTTTATGCTTAAAAGAAAACAAACAACAGCAATTAATACCAGAGAGGCTAGTCCCCATTCCAGTAAGAATAAAAACCCCCATAAAATGCAAATCTATTTCTAAAATTTGAAACATATTTAAAGTTAAATTCTTTTTGCTGCAGCAATAAATTACCAAGTTTCTAATACATAAAATAGGCCCATCGTGCCTTTAATTTGAAAGAAGTAAGAGTATTCACACAACAACATTACCTTCATGGCCTCCTCTCTAAAAACCCTGATACAGTCAATCCCTTTCATGTAGTACTGTGAACCTTTATTTTCCAGGAACTGATCAATGCGGTTTATCAACTGCTGACTCACTGGAAGACAAGGAGAAATAAATAAATAAATGAATCAAAGAATGCACACTTTCAAGGAAAAAAAAACCCTTTTCTTTTACATCTCTCTTTTTCTACTCCACAGGCATCTAAATAGTTAATAATACCCACACTGCCTCAAGCTACACAAGTTGATAACTGTTATCTAAGCTAGTGACAATTATTTCAGCCTCTCTGGAAAAGCCAGATATACTAGGAAGAACCGCAAGCATGTCCAAGGCATACTTTTCTCTGAAAGCCTAGAAAAAAAGCAGTGGCCTAACTTGTATGATAAAAATTTGGGATCCCAAAGCCTAGGGAGGTTAATGTTCTACAACACAAGCATGTCCCCTTAACCATCCTTTGCAATAGATGCCTATTTCAATAAAAGCATTAAATTTATGACAAAGGTGTAATAATGTCAAACCAACATGTGTAGGGTGATTGCAGTTTAAAGACCTTGCTGTTATTGACATCAGAGTATGTCTTGTCTCTTGTACAGGTAGTTCGATAATTTTTCATCAGGGCAAAGACGTTTATGATTAGGGAGATTATAAACTCTGTGTGCCTGACAGAAAGAAGCAGAGGTAAACAGTGAGACCTGTACCAACAAGAAGGGGAACAGCAGCTTTACCCTTACTGTTGACCTCCTAAAAGGTAGGTAGCTGTAAACCACTGCAAACAGACAAGAGAAAATGTCACCCAAGAGCTCTGCAAATCCCAACTAATTTCTGCTAGATTTTAGTAACTCACTTTCTCTTCATGTTTACTTACAGGTGAGGAACTGTCCAATTTTACCCTCTGGCAGACACCTCAGCCAGGGAAAAGACAAGTGTGATGAGGACACAACAGTGATCTATAAACTCAGAAGCATTGTGAAAAGAATGAATAGGGAGCTGATAGTCCCCTGCCTCTCTCAAAACAAGAGCCAAGAGTTGGGTTAAGAACAAACAACAAAAAAAAAGTACCTCTTGAAACATAAACCAGTCAAACCCTTTACCACAGGCTGCTTTAAGTTTTAACAGCTTAAAAAAATGTTTGAACAAATTCTTAGAATTTTTAAAAGAGGATGTTTACCAAGGGAGCTTAACAAGAGTTGTTGCCATTGAGGAAAAAAATTCAGGAAAGCTTTCTGAACAAGTCACAGCATCTGCCTGTCCTGTTCTTGTACTGTTAAAGACCAGTTAGTGGATTAGCAGAACCTTTCCCCTGACCTATAGCCCTTCCCAGCTCCAGATGCTATGGGCACAGATGTCACCTCAAGTATCTCAGCTATGGAAGCATCAAAAAAGAAAATCACCTGCCAGAGTGGTGGAAGAAACAAGAAGTAAAAACACCAAGAAGGAGACATTGTTTAAGTACTGTGTTCCACTCTGCTCCCTGTGAGTATGCACAGCACTGGCTGTTATATTATTTTCTATAAAATGCCTAATTGAACTGAATCGGAAGGACAGCATCTCTGAATAGAGTGAAACAAGGCATGTTTGATATTCTCCCACTAGCTTCTGACAGTTTCTAGAAAAGGAGGCAGATAATGGTTCTGCCCAACAGCAGCTACAGCACAAGAAAGTGCTAAAGTGCCTACAGTGCCAGAGGTAATCAGCTCACTCTATTTATTTCACCAGTAGCTGACAAACTAAATTGAAGTCTCACCACTTAAGCTTCCCAAGTTAAGTCAGTCCATTTTTTTCATGGTTAATGATTTTCTCATTAAATGTTCTAATTTCTTATGAATTGCACTAATAAAAGCAAGTCCTGCTGGTGTTTTCAGTGGTGGTGGTGGTTTTTTTAAACACTGCCTTCTCATTGATGTGTTAAATTAAAACCCCAGGCACTATGAGGGTGCAATAAAAGTCTTTATTGTCAGAATGATTCCAGCATACTGTTTGAAATTATCAGACACTCTACTACTTCTTTTGCATTTAATTTTTTTAAATCCCTTTCCATTTGATTGCCCTGGCAGCCATCAGAAGAAAACACTTTCTTGCTGCTGACTGTGAGGTGCCTCCTCTTGAAATCTGTTGTAAGGAACCAAAGGAAACTTGCAATGTTTTACCAGGCACTGAGAGTCCGTAACACATTCAGCAAACAGGTTACATGGCAACAGTATTTAAAGTCAGATTCCTCTAACATTCTGAAATAGCTTGGCTAAAAAGTTGTTCCATCCATTGGGTTTCCCTTAAATGATAGGCCAATGATTGATGAATCTAAAATAGACAAAAATTCCTGTGTTCTGATTAGACTGCCAAATTACTTCGGGGGCCAAAAGTAATACTAAACACAGTAGATAAAGACTATAACTGGAAATTCTTGAAGTGGTTGCTGTTCCTTTACACTTCTAATCTGAGAACTTCGTTGATTTCCTGCTGCCTTTTCATTAGTCTGAATCTTTGGGTCTGGATGCTGCAAAAAATAGATGTCCCTGTTTTTGGAGCAAGGCATGTTCTGCATAAAGATGTCTTTTTAACTAAACTGTGATAAGCATTAACTCAGATGTGTCCCAGACAAATCTCAGGCACTGAGGTTTTGAAGAGCAGGCCCTTGAGTTACAAACTGACAGCCTATTCAGGCCACTTCTGTGTACTTACAACTTCTTTCTTCTCTCCCAACTTCCTTCATTCCACACACATTTAAGGAAGTGAACTAACAGACTTCTACATTTTTCATTAACTGGAATTTCCAGAACTCCTAATAACCACCACATTCTGCAGAACATCCCAAGAAATTTAAATCTCCTCTTTCCTCCTTCTACTGTACCTGATTGGTTAGATAACAAATATAGTTATTAGGGGGTGGAGAACTGCAGGGAAAAAACCCCTAGAACAGAAGATATTTTAGTTCTAGCAGAATTTAATCCCTTCCCCTCTGGCATTCAGATACATTTGCTACTCCAAAATACATTCACCAGTGCTGTCATTTTTTGTGAAATATGCCATGAACAATTATATTCACTTGTTATCTCTGAAAAGCTACAGTACAAAAGTGCAGTTATATTTTCATGTTTGTTCAGCTCAGCTCTTGGTCTTGATTACTATACCAATCAGATTACACAATAATAACAGCCAAAACTGTCTATTATCACAGTCCAAGTTAAATTCCTTGGGGATTTTCCCCCCCTAAAAAAAATAAATCAGTTAAAGAAAATAATTCTTTCTTTAGACAAAAGACTCCCATTGTTAATCTTCTGATTTACGTGCTGCTGGTGGTAATGATTTGTATTCATGGACAGTGCTTAAAGTACGATTCACTGACAAATTAGTTTAAACACCTGATAATTAATTTTAAAAGATTGCTCTGTATTATCTTTCTAGAACTGAAAAGAAGAAAGAAATTCTGAGCTGAAAACTGTACTAATTTTTAAGGACCTCCTTCATCTTTAAGCCAAGAAATAAGAATTTTAAGATCAAGAGCTGTTGAACTACTCCAATACCCTATGAGGTGCTGTTCAGTTTTGAAATGGTGTCTCTAAATGTCCTGTGGGTATGGATCAGAATGATTTAGGCCGGATGTCTGAAGGATGTATGACCCAAATCCCTACTAAAAACAGGGTTCACTGTGAAACAGGTGGCTCAGTGCTCCAGACCTGAGTTCCATGTAGCTCCAAAGATGGAGAGTCTCCAAGTTCTCTTGGCCCCTTTTTCTGTGTTTGAATCCCATCATTGTGATCTTTATTATCTTTTTCCCCATAACATCTAATTCAAATTCTGTTTGTTGCAACTCAGAGCTTTGAGTCTCACCCAATCACTATGCCCTTCAAAGACAAACCTGGCTTCATCGTCTCTGTGAAGCAGATATACAGAAGACTTCAAAGTGATTCTATATACTCCAGTATTTGGTTTGCAAAAACTCTTCTAATGACTGAATCATTTTCAAACCACTCATTGCATTTGGCCTGCCTAGCAGTAGATCATGAATAGTCTCTGAAACATACAAAAACATCCAGTAAGATAAAAATGCAGAAAAACTGCAAAAACATGCCAACAAAAATGAAATTAAGTATTAGCTTTTTTAAAAACTATCTTAGGTCCAGAAAGGTAATTAACTATACTTATTTCTACAGAAAATCTCGCAATAAAATATCATCCTTGTTCACATGCAGTTACTGACTCCTTTAACTACATTTTTCTAGAAATGCCTGGGAACAAAAATATTAACAAACTTACTAGAAATATAAAACTGAGAGCTAAGTGCAATTTGTCTCTGGACATTTTTTCTTAGTCCATAAACTGTTGTCATTGCAGATTTCTCTCCCAGCTGACAATCAGTAAAGTAAAAAAAGCTTTTTCAGCCACAGGATTTCAGACATCATGTTCTCAGACAGGAGTCCTGTAAGATGCAATGAAATGTGGCCTATAAACTCACACAGAAAATTTACAAATCAAAGAAAATACTATGCATGTGTCAATACCTTTTTCTACTCCCATGATTCTATCTTCTACAGAAGCCCATGAAAACATAACACAACACAACACATCAGACATGTTCTGCTCTCCAGAGATGCAGACATGGATGGAAACCTTCAAAAAGGAGAATGAACTGGTAGTCACATGGCTATTCCTTCAGCATTACAAAGATGGCAAGCACTGACTGCATTTGAGAGCCTTCTCTGAAGCCACAGCAGTGAAGAAACTCATTGTACACCCTTGGGAGCAACGATTAGATTCTACTCAGGTAAGCTAATCTTTTTTATGTGCAGTCATTGACAAAAACGTCAGAAGCTGTTATCAGAAGACATCTCTTTGTGATGACTGCACACTTGTGACTTGCTCAAAATAAGCCCCAAATAAAATGACGTCTCTCTGGCCATGAATGCAAATAAGAAAGTAAGGATGTCTAGAGTGGAAAACAATTCTAGTTACATGAGCATTAACATTAACCAGTAAGCTGATACCATCAAACATAACTCACCATGTAACTCTGAAGCAGCTACCTACTGTAATAAAGTCCAGAGTTGTCAGATAAAACCAAAGTCGGTTATTGTTTCAGGAACTGAGCTGCCAGTCCAGAAAACCTATCCCTAAGACTCTAACCAATGTGAAAATCTGATTTTCTAGAGACATGTATTTAGGCATTGGTGGCCCAGTTGTCACCCAGCATCAGACATAGACTAGCTTACACTTGAGACTTCTGCTACGAAAGGTACAAACCCTGATTAACAAATCCCAGTGAGGGCACTGCAGGAAATGCACTGGTACCTATTTTCAATGACAAATATTCCATCAGGACTTCCTACAAGTTGGTTCAGAAGAAAAAGAAAAATAATCCCCTTGCCATCCTCGGGTACTGCTACCTTCATAATTTTGGTGTGGGTGTGCCATTAACCTGCAGCTTAATTAAAAAGCTACTGTAGTGTCAGTATTTAAAGTACAACTCTTCCTACTGCTACCAACTTCTCTATCTACTAAAAAACAACCCACCTCCAATCAAACAGCTGAAAGGTCTTTCTCCTCCCGATGGAAGGACTGCTGTTATTTTAAAAGGTGAATATAAGGTCTATTCAGTTAGGAAGACTATAGTAGATGTTTTTTTAATACAAGAAAGAAAAACAGAATGCAACTTAGCAGTTCTCCTGTCTGCATCCTGACACATACAATGGTACCTTTTTTGCAATGAAGTATTTGAATGCCATGGATTATTCTTTTCTGCAAAGAAATTTTATGTTTCTTACATTCTAGCAGAGGGAAAAATGTTTCATTATTATATGGCATAAAATCGTACTAAAAAAACCCCTTGAACCACTGAATAGTTTTAAGGCGAAGTATACTGTTTACATAACTGAAGTGCAATACAGCAAGCCATTAAAAACATGCCTGCAATGTTGAATATATTAAGCTACCTAAAAGGCTCTAAAGCACAAAAAGGATTATCCAGAAGAAACAGATAATATGCAAAGCATGTTTTTATTTATAGTGGCTTCTATCTCTCCTTTAAATGGGTGACTGCACTACATTCTGTTTAACTACACCTTATCATTACAGAGCAGATCACATAGAATAAAAGCAAATTGCTCAGAATTTCAGAACCTTCCAAACATGTTCTGCAGTTATCTCCAGCAAAGCTACCAAGTGGACTTATTTAAGCACTCTTTCTAGTTAAACCATCTTCAAGAGTAATCACTATACTTATTTCTGCCTTAAAGCTTTCCTAGGTGATAAAATTTATCACCGTAACAAAGTAGTCAACCGTTTCACAGTTTTCGTATTCTAATGTATTGTACAATGCTTTTTACTGCATCTTAATATATCTGAGATTTAAGAACACAACTCCAAATATTTTTTCAATAAATAAGTTCTTCTGGATCTAATGAAAAATCCATGTAAAAAGCTAGCTAGCTGGCTTAGAAGTCTGGAGATTCTGGAGAGAAATAGCTATGTAGGCTTTAACAGACCACATCACAACTCAATATACTGCTCAACACACTCCTCAAACTGCATCCAAAAGGACCAAAGGCCTTGTTGAAATACCAGCACCTCACTTAAGCACCTCTGCAAATCTTTCTTTGAAAAGGAATGCGACATTAGTGGCTATTTGGCAGGTCAGGTTTACCCTGCCACAACCTTCAAATCGCCCTTTATGAGATAAGGGACCCCATCCATCTTGTGCATTCTTTTTATGAGACCTTTGGATGATATATATATCTTAGTATAGCTACTCCAAGAGGGAAACACCATCCAAAAAAATGATAATTCCATTGCATTTTCAGATTTCAGCCATGCAAGACAGTGCTTGACCTGTGCTTTGTGTTCTTCCTCATCTCTGAGAAGAGCCAGTGCACACAGAGCCTCCTCCCAACTTCCAGATTACACATACTACCTGCTTACTGCACTCTGAATTCACCTGTGCTTTCTTTCATTCACAAGCAGTAAGAAATGATCTTTGCATGTCAAGATTTAAGTCCCAGGCATCTCTTTTTTGTTCATGAAACATGAGACAAGTTTCTCACACTGTGCACTGCCAACAGCCCTCCACTGCAGGCCAGAAGGTGCCGGCAATGAGAAGCTGAGGTTCATTCTGAATGAGGCAGTGAGTGAATACCAAGGGATCTTTTGACAGAAACACCTGAGGGATTGCTCAGGTGCCTCAATGTAGCAATCTAGTGTCTTCTTACCCAGACACAGCTACCTGAGACTTTCAGCTGGGGAAGCAAGCATTGACATGGGAATTACAAATGACACCTTCCTTGGCTGAGCGGCACTACAAGCTAACCTGAAAATTCCACAGCAACTCACATTGCACTAGAAACTTATGTTTAGACAAATAGATTGCATTTACTGAACCCTGAAGGTGCCACTAATATAATTAAGATAGACAAAAGTCATTTACCATCTTTGAAGTCAGCATTTTTCTTCCTCACCAGAATTCGGAAATCTTCTGCTGGGTTAACACTGCCTACCTACAAAAAGTACAAAAACCAATTCAACTGCCTGCCAATATTCATCTCTTTCTTCTTGTCAGGCAACAAGAATCTTTAATATGAAAACAGAAGCTCTGCACTTCTCTGCATTCAGACTCAAAAAACGCAAGTCTTACAATGTGTGTTAATGCACAGTACCCCTGGCAAAGGTTGGTTATGACACGAGCAAGATGAACTCACTCTGCTGCACTGTTACAAGCTGACTGCTTCTCTGGTGCTCAGAGGACAGAAGCACAACAATTCAGGTTATCTGCTACTTCAGCTTTGAGATCTTCTGTAGCAGACCTCTTAGGCCTCCCTAATCTCACCAGATGCTTAGTGAGGAGTGGGAGCTCCCAGGCACGTGGGTACAGAATCAGTGGTTTGCCACTCCAATAGGAACCCCAAAATTAAAAGCTTGCACTTAAATCATCTAGGCTTTCTGGCATAGTCTGACATCTTAAAGCCAAAGCTCTAAATGGCCATACAAGTGCAGAAACCTTTCAAAGGACTAAAACCAGGTCAAATATAAATAAACACTGAAAAACAGATGCATTAACTTGAGGGGGAAAAAAAACCTAACAACCTTACATTGCTTAAAATTTCCTATCAGCAATCAGAATTCTTCTAATTCTTAAAAAAATTTTATGCTTTGCTGTCAAAATAACTCATGCACCTTGCAATAAGTTTGCCTGGTCTTGTCGATTTTCTTTTAAATCTGGCAATGTCACTTTTCAGGAAATACCAGAAATTTATATTAGGAGTGCAGAACATTGAAATACTTTTAGATTTTAAGTATTTTGATAAGTATCAATAATGCATTTTTCAAAACAAAACTTAAAGAATAGCACATTTGAAAACAAGAGAAGTTACAGCTCAATATTATTTTTTTTTAATAATAGGAAAACATCAAATAAAGAAAGGTGCACAGTTATGATACAAGTTTCAGCAACCCACAGAATTAAGTTAGATCTAGTGGCAAGATGAAGCCAAATTTCTGATTTAGACTCCCAATTAATGCAGAGAATAATGTCTAAAATCACAGCAATACCTTTGATTAAATACACAGAGGCAACTTCTATGTTGCAGAAGATATGAAAGACAGCAATAACAAAATTTACAACCACTGAGCTCCAATTCTGTTTTCTTCAGATCTTCAGGCTTTCCTTTTAGAGTTCTAAACACCAGGAGAGAGTTTTGTCCTAAAATACCCACGACTGATGGAAACTTGTGCTAACACATGCCTAAGGGCAGAGAAAGTTGTCTTTACAATCTCTAGCAGAGAGTCTCAAATGTACAAGTAGACAGTATTTCAGTTATGTTTCAGCTAAAATCCCTCCTTTTACCAGGAATTCTGTATATTCACTATAATAGAGAATTAATCTTCCCCTTTAATAATCAGATTTGTAAAAACATGCTTACAGAGGTGATATTGCCTTCAGCAAGTTTCATGATGCTAAAGCTCTCTTCCTCATCTTCAATTTTTGGTTTCTTAAGGCTGGGTTCATCTTCGCTGCAAATGAGGACAAAAATGAATATAAACACTTGAAATAAATTGTCCTGCCTACTAACTAAGGAGTCAGTAAATTAATGACATATGCACCGAACTAAACTTCATTACATAACTGCTCCAAAATCAACACTTAACGATGCCTCATTTTTCCCCTAGACTGCACAAACCAGACAGTAGAAACAGAGATCAAACTTTATCTTAGCATAAAGCAAAGGCATCACTTGTTGAAGGTATGAGATTATTCATGCTTCTTTCAGGTGTGAATTTCCCTATACAGAGCTTCTTCATCTTTCTAAATACAGACTATGTCCAATCAATTTATTTGGAACCTCTATGTTGAGTTAACCTTGATAATTTACAGTATATAACGTGACATTTGGTATTCTCCCTAGATTTTTTTTCTAAACATGAAATGTCAGTGAAAAGTTACCATTCTAGTAAGACATTAATTTACTGTTCAATCACTAAAAGCTAATTCCTGTCTTGGAATTTATAGCTAATACAAACCTGTTTACACAGTGACTTTTGAGTCTAATGACCCCTATTCTCCATCAGCACATGAGAACTCTGTAAACTTCCACTTATATTTGTTAAAACCTGCTAGACAAATTCCAGTTAAGCAGAACAGAACTCTTAGGACATTTTAAGCTACATCTCAAAATGCTTTCAAAAGACTATTTATGATTTTTAAAAAGCTAATTGTGATTTTTGCTACTTGATTGCTTTGTCCTTACAGGTAACATACAGCAAGGTGTACATTCAAACTAGGAACTTAATTCTAACGTCTAACATGCTACATTTTAGAGCACATCTCAGCAACAGAAGAAAATCCAGATAATCACAAAAGGGGAAGAAAATCAGATGCTGTCAGGCTACTGACACAGACGAATTGATTTCAGTTTAAGAATGACTGAAAGCTACTCAGCAACCCAAAGGGCAGGACTGAGTTCAAGGAATCCCAAAACAAAGTAACAAGTTTTTCTGAAAAATTCTGCTACTGTGAAAAGAAGAAACTGCTTGATGATGAGGCACAAAGCCAGAGATCCTGGACTAGGAGCCATTTTTCATTCTACAAGATTAGAACTGATTGCAAAAACTGCATTGCACATTACAGAAGCAATCAGCTATTAGAAAGAACTTGTGGAGTGTTCCTTTTTGCTTTCTATAGCACATTCCTCCCCTACTTTACAATCACTGTCTATCTCACTTTGTTTCAGTAGTCTTCTCTGTCCTTTACTTAATTTTGTCACTACCGAAATGAAATCCCTTCTCCTCAGCAACTCCTGTCATTCAGCATAACCTTACTTAGCACTCTAGGAGAAATGATGACTTTAGTTATGCCTAAGGACAAGGATAGGATACCTTTGCTTCATTCTCAACTCTGCTGACTTTCTGGCTAACACTGAACAAGTTGCTTGATTGTTTTGAACAGCCAGTGTGTCTCTCTGTAAAAGGAGAAACTGATACTTATCAACACCAGAGAGTTTAGAACCTCTACTGGAACAAAAAAGCTTGTATATTGACATAGTTTGATAAAACGTTGTTAAGAACAACGAAAATTCTCTTTTAGAATATTTTCCTCCAAAAGTATATGGCAACTGATTTTCTTCTTTTTCTTCCTGCATTATTTTTACTGATTCAAAATGCTCTGGGATTGGCGGAAGGAGAAAATAAATGATGATACTGCATTTAACAGCCTAGGACCAAATCTACAGTTGTCATTAATCAGTGCAGCACAGCAGAAACTAATGAATCCATAGCCATTTATACCAGCCAAGGATCTGACATTTAGAATATGCACTGATTAGCAGTATTTTTAAACTGCAAAACGTGCAATTACTATTTGAGAAAAATTAATAAAATACAAGATTAATTTAAAACACCCACTTCTACATTAATATAGAAGCCTCTCACATCCTACAAAGCTGGGTGAGGTAACAGCCTCTCCACAGCCAACCTAAGAAGGAAAAAGTAAAATGTTTTCTATTTTACTGAAATTTTTTTAGACTAATTTTTTTTTAAACAGATCTTAAGCAAAAGCGATACAAATGAATACTGAAATCTCTATTAGGATATAATGCCTATAATTATGCTGCTTTAGTCCCATTAGACCTTAAAAATTAACAGAAGAATCTGGTCAATATGATGACAGGAGATACAAAGCAGTTTTAGAACACAAAAATAACGGTCAAGACATCTTCTAAACCACTTTTTCCAAGTACTTCAGTGCAACCTATATCTGAGTTTCAATCAGTTGAATCTCATAGAACCATAGCATTTAGAATCACAGAATGGTTTGGGTCAGAAGGGACCCTTAAGATCACCTACGTCCAACGCCCGTGCCATGGGCAGAGACACCTCCCACTAAACCAGGCTGCCTAAAGCCCCATTTAGCCTGGCCTTGAACACTGCCAGGAAGGGGGCATCCCCAGCTGCTCTGGGCAACCTGTACCAGTGCCTCTGTTGTTTGATATTTTCCTTAATCATTGTTGCAGAGTGATGCACTTTTCTTTGTCTAGTGAATAAATTATATTGTCTCAGCTTTTCCCCAAACACAGAACAAAACCATACAGTTAAGACTGCTGTTGTAGCAATGATAAAATACAACCAGTCCCATTCATTACTACAGCAATACCATATTTCCTGCATTTTTAAAAAATCTTACTATCATTCATTCTTCTTTGCATAGCTGAGTCTGTATCCTTCCACTTCCTTTACAGATTTTTTTAAAAAAGTCATCTTGATGCCCTACATCAATTTCTATCTAAATTACTTTTACAGCTGCTTTTATCACTCCTCTAAACGAAATCAGTTTTTAAACAAAATAGATTTCCTTCTTGCTTGTCAGATGCTTTTGGGAAGATATATTTTAAAACAACTACCAGTAACGCGTCACTGCTTTTTGTTTACATTCTCTCTCTAGTTTGTTTGAGGCCAAATTTTTTACCTTTTATTTCTAAACTGGCTCTATTACTTTTTAAAATATACATATAAATGTACAGATGCACATAAACCCAGAGAAACTGGGGCACAGAGTAAGGAAAAAGAATTCAATCAGTATGAATTCACGACACACCAAGGCAACAGGAACACACTGAAATCAACAGCAACCACAACAAAAAAGCCAGGTGTTTGCCAGTCTGTAGAGAGAAACGTGGTCATTAGTCTTAAGCAGCAAAGTGAGGAGTCCTGTGTCATGTCTTCCCAAAGCCAACATGCTGAGGAGGCTCTACTCAACCCAAAGTACAGGATGTATGACAGCTCAGCTAAGCAAGACCTCAAAACACCTCAAAGACATCATTCCTAGTGCTGAAAGGACTGAACCGAAAATGACAAAACAAAAGGAGAAGTAGCTAACTGAGAACATTCCAGCATCTCAGGGACCTACTAGTTACATTATAGATTTCAATAAATTCATTTCTAGGAATCAGATTTTGTTTGAGCAAATTGATTTGGCTGGGGTGACAGTACCACTGCAGTAGCAATTTAGCATTTATTCTTCCTATTTGCAGCACAAATAAACTAAGCACAGTATATTCAATAACAACAAAAATACCCTGTCTTAAAACTGTTTAAACAATAACTGTTCCAGGAAGAGTCCATAACAGCTTGATTTTTTTTGAGACAACCACATTAATTGCATAGCAGATAATAATGGAACTGCTTTTCTTTTGATATTCAAAATGAAAGCTAGAGAATTACCTAAATCAAGCATGCTGAGAAGTAAGGCTCAACTTCATGGTTAATTTAACGTTCCATGCCATCTATTCTAAACTAAATTAGACTCTTTGTTACTGTTATTTGAACTATTTTATAACCTGCTGTAGGACAAACTGTCGGACCAGGAGACAGGAAGCAATGCAACAGGCTGCCCAGAAAGGATGCACAAACCCTGAAGGTTTTCAAGGCCAGACTGGATGAAGCCCTGCTTAGATCTCAAAGGTAGTCCTGCTTTGAGCAGCAGGTTGACCAAGCAGCCTCCTGTGGTCCATTTCAACCTGATGGATTTTGTGATTCTGTGACAGCAAATACAGACATGAGGAACTTACACACTGGATCCTAGTGTGTCCTGCACTGCAACAGTATGACCACCACTATTCACAAAATACTCCACATGTTCTGTGGCACCACAATATCCTCTATCCATCAGCATTTTTTCCAGTGTGGAACTCATTGATTTTCTGTTCAAAAGACTCTGAGCCTGCTTCATCCAGCAAAAAAAACCTGAAGTGTAAAAAAAAAAGTTTCACAAAAATCCATAATACATCTCCAACTTACTTGTCTTTGAAGATGTCTTGTGCAGTCTTCTCTTCTTTTTTCTTGCGCACTTCCTTTAGGGGGAAAAGTGCTTTTACTCTTTCAAGAGGAGCCTGACACCTTTCTCTTACCACACAAGGCACCTCCAGCATTTCTAAAAGGTGTGGCTCAATTGGCGGCAGTGGCTTATCGGGGTGAAAAGCCTTGTGCTGCAAACACTGCAAGAAACAAATCAGTCTGAGCAAAGTAAAACTTTCAATTACATTAAAAACTTTTAATGTAATGCCTGTACGCCTGACACCATATGGCATCTGCAAAACATCTTCCATATTAAACACACTACCTTTGTATTGCTGAAAAATACTCTGTGTCACAGTGGATTGAAAGTCTATGATCAACTGTTTAGGAGATTATTAATGATATTAAACAAGAATACTGATGCAGATGAGTGTTCTCACACTCATCAGAATGAGCTCTACGAAAATTATTAGAAAAATCTCAGGAATTAAGCAGTCACCTGCAACTGTTCCTATTTTTAGCTTCACTCTACCTTTAAAAAGCAGTTCTATTACAAAACAGTCACACGGGAGAGATTTCTGTATGTTTCAACATAAAGTAATTAGATCTATCCCAACCACACAGTCCAGTTATTGTAACAGTTTAATGTGCCTCAAAGAAAATATTTCTCATTGGTCAATTAAACTCAGTATGCATGCAGGAGGAATGTTCACCAGTTTAAGAGCAAATGGAAAGAGAATACTAAACGTGCACAGGTGAGGGACAGCATATAGGTATGTCTGGAACTTAGCTTTGAAAGGAGTAGGGAAGGAAGGGGCCTGACAGATGCACAAAGTTGGAACAGATGGTGAGAGCTACAGAGAAGAATTTTTCACCCAAGTGTAGAGTCAGTGCACACAGTCAGGGAGCCAAGCAGAGGTGGAGAGATGAGGTTAATGACGCAGGCTACAGAAATTCCATGGAGGGTTTTGAAAACAAAATAAATACCTTTACAATTTTGTGAAGTGTGGGATGGCAGTAAAGAGGTATATGCATTTACAAACATACACACAGATACCAGTGCATGCACACAAACACATCAAAACATGTGACGTACACAGGAGACAAATTTTTTCCATGCCCATTGTACTGAGTTCATTAGACACCAGTGTGAACGTAACTACTCAGTAAACCAGGAATACAGCACAGATTTGCTCCCCCGTTGGCTGTCAGACACGACATTAATTTTTAAAAACAAAACCAAAGCAAATAAAAGCCCCTATTCACACTGGAAAGCTGCCAATAAAGAAAATCCAGACAATATGTGACACATCAATACTGATGTGTTTTCAGGCTGCCATTAAGATTCCAGTCCATATTAGAACATACTGTCAAAAGAAGGGAGTTGGACAAGGCTACTGATTTGGAAACACTTGTAATGATTTAAGGCACACTTCTTTTGAAAGAGAGTAAAAATGTTGCTGGAAGCTGTAGTAATGGCTCTTGTGATACAAAAAAAAAGCAGTATAAAAAAATTAGGTAATTGAATTAAACTCACAAAGCAAAAAAACTGAAGTCCTCTGTTATGCCTGTGTTTCAGGCTTTTGTAACTGAAATCTTTATGTGTGCAGCTGCAGGAGCTGAGCAGACTGAGTGGCCACAGCATCCACTTTTGTTTTTAAAGTAGATGACTACGTCTGAAACCTGAGATGGCAGGTACTGTCAAAACTCAGGTGCTAAATGGAGACTAAGTTAAACAGACAACCTAGAGTTTCTAAACCAACACAGTCCCTCTTAACCTTGCTTCCCCTTCCTTCTGCATCCAGCAAGAACCACTCCTAAAGCACAGCTAAAAGGCAACCCACACTGTCACTGTCTTCCAGACTCACTGTTCTGTTCATGCATGTTGTCATCAAGGCACTAGCTCCTCATTGCTCTTCCTGATTTCCTTACATTTCCACTTTTAGAGACATAGCCAGCTTTCAGAAGGAACAGGGGTCACACCAATACTGGTCAATGAATGAAATGAAGTGGGGCCTCACATCATTAATTCTGTGATAAGCAATGACAAATACGCACCAACAGACCAACAGGTTGATCTCTGTACAGAACCACCACTGCTGAGCAATTTGTTTATTTGGCTAGCAAATAAAATGCACTACATTCCCCAAATGTCTTAGGTGCTTCAAACCCCTGTATTTAAGAGGGACAACTTAAACAATAATGTTGTAAGTCTGCCACTACAAAAGCTACAGAAGTTCACTTAGGTTTTTCTGGAAGCAAGGAATAAAAGTTGGAAGTTTGGATATAGGATATTCCTCATCTTCCACTCCAGCAAGCATTAACAACTGCTTTTCACCCACTCTGTCATTTCCTGATGCCTACCACTACTTCCAGAGATACAATTTAGCTTGATGTTTTTGTTTAAATTCTGGCTCTTGTCACTTATCATTCCAAATATCTTCATGAGGCAACAAAGCAAGGAAATGAAGTAGGAGTTCATCCTTTTCTTCTGAGTAATTTTTCAAAACCATTTATAGGTTCTGTTCAGCCCAGTCCACTTACTGGCTACAGTCAAAAGATGATACAGAATTTTTCTTCATAGTTCTTAAGGAACCAGCAGTGCCACTTGGCCTAAGAGCAAAATACTAAGAACCTGGAACATTTTTGCAGCAAAAGAGAGAACAACTTACACAGATTAATAGCAGTTTTGTAATAAGACAAACAAATGGGGCTGCGTGTGACCAAAACAAAGCACTAAGAGGACTGACAGTTTAGGCCTTTCTAAACAGCAAAGATGGAAACTGTATCCTACCCTATATATTCAAACAGTCAATAAATACTTTTTCTACCAGTAGCATTCACCCTTACAAAATTCTATTATCTTCTAAAGAAACTGGCAAGTTACTCAGTTACTCTCTTCCAGCAGCAATTGACTCAAGTGCTGGAACAACATCATCACATTGTTTCAGAAGACAAATAGCACACCTAAAAAAACATCTTTCACTGATAGGTGACATCCACTAAACCAAAAGAATGCAAAACTCTATCCAGCAATATAACAGAGGAAATTCTATCCCCTAAGTGTTTCGTTTACAAGCAAAGCCATACTTGTTTTGTAATATCCAAGCTTAACAATCCTTCCTAAAATAAGAGTTGTGCAGAGGTCAGTTCATTTTAAGTTCTTGCCCTGTAATAACCTCCAACTGATCAAATCTTGCATTCAGTTACACACTGTCTTGTCAATATGACTGGCAGAACTTGAAGAGAACGCCGAGTTCTTCGGGTGTCAATCAGAGTAGGATTTGAAGACAGTGGGTTTACATGTGTTCCTGAAACACACATTGACCTTCAGATCCTTTGGTTATTTTGACAACACTGCGGAAGCAAGGCTTTGGGAAGCTAGGGTAAGCTTTCCTTATTTAAAAAAGTATCTTCTTCCTACTTGTAAACTGAAATAAATCATGTGGAATTGCTGAGATATGATGAACATGATTGCTGTAATACCATTTTTGGTCAATTTTCAGAGCAGAGTCACACATTCAATACATCTCCATGGTTCTGTATACAGTACAATTCTGCAGTTGCTTAAATTTCAACATAATTTTCCTTATTTTTGAATTTGCTGTGTCATTTTTTAAACACTTGAATTCCAGTGTATAATTAAGTCTCTCATCCTCACAGTTGCAATGAAAGTCTTTGCGATATGAAAGGAATGTAAATCAAAATGGAGACAGCTTGATAGAATAACTGCAGGAAGCGTGAACTGTTCTGCTTGCTCGTAAAGTGCAGCAGCTTAGACACCCCAACAGAACACTTTAAATGTCAACAATGTTAACCATTTATTACTGGTCCAGTTCACCTCAGACTGACCCGGTTTGGAACACTGCTAGATGCAACAATGCACAGAAAAGTGATGGGACACAGAATTAGAAGCTGAAGATACCCCTGATTTTCAGCCATTTTTTCTCTTTGTCCAAAAGCTGAAGATTGGTCCACAATACAGTGTTGAGATGCAAGTTTTTACTTGCCTAGCCTATGTGCCTGCAAATATCACTGATACTGTTGCGGACACCTCAGCACAGGTATAATTTTCCTTGCTTCCTGGAAACTAGAAATTTAAAAAATAAATCTATGTCAGGGACGACACAGAAATCACTGGTTTACCCCATACTTTAACGCCAGAGATTTATATCTGCATTTTCACAATACAGATCTTTCCAGTGTGAATCAGAGAAAGACAGAAAAGGGAAAAGTCTTTTAAAAAAAGTTTTTAAAAAATACCGTATCATTCATCTCACCTGATATAACCTCTGAAAATGAGGGTTTGGAATTTTGCTGGGCTTAAATAGGTCCTCAAAAGTTTCTCCATCTTCATGAACCAAACTCATAGAATCAATCAGTGCATCAACAGCAGATAACTGATCCGCTAAGGCAGCAATTACATACAAAGGAAGATTAAATACACTCGCAGATGGATGCATTTCTTGAAACAATTTATAAATGAAGATTCGCTTCACAATGTGAGATTTTCACCAAGTCATTATATACCACAGAATACACTGCAGCTATAGATGTGCCAATAAAGAATATGGATAATGGACACAATAATTAAGCCCTGCTTTATTTAAGGACTACAGGGTAAAGTCATAAAGCCTTTTTCTTTTTCCCAAAGACCTCAATTATTGTTGCCTTTCTGCTTTCACTTTTCTTCTTTTTCAAGATGTTTTCATTTGCAACAGAAGGTTTATAGGCCACTTAGAAAATAAGGAGAACAGTTGGTTTACAAAACTAAATGGTGCAATATAAATTTTTAAAGTTATGACTGCAAATTAACAACAGTTCACAATAGCCAGCTACTGCTTTGGTAAGACAGGTTTTAGATTTGTTATCCAACTGCTGGTTACACGCAAGAAAATAGAAACTGTTTTAGAAACAAACCAGCACGCTATATATACCCTGACGTGCAGGTGCCCAGCCAATGCATCTCATAACAGATGAAAGAAGCGGGAGCAGATTTTAAACGACATCCACTTAAGACTCGCTGCCGCGCAAAACTCTCAGAAGAGCGAGTGAAGCTTTGTGCGGCTGCATGTTCTCTGAAGAGGCCATCCATCTCAATCTGGACACCAGTAAGTGCACAGTTTAGTAACACTCCACAGAAAACACTGTCTGTGCCTTTGTACATTATATTAACAGGCCATACTGCAAACGGCTACAGGACCAGCTTTGCACCAACAGAGCAGCTGCGTCTGTTCTAATTCTAGCTAGCTAATCACACACTCTAGATCCCACAAGGTTTGGCCGTTTCCTCCCACAATGAGTTCAAAGATCAAAGGATACAGAAGACTAATCTCAGCTCTCTGTCACAGGATCCTGTGAGACTAATGATGCCGTAACCTGAGCCATAAGTTACTTAACAGGACAGTTGAAATACTGCCTGCAAACTTAGGTCTGCTCAGCCTGCAACTGAAGCAGCAAAGCTGTGATACATATTTACACTTCAAGATGACATCACCATAATGGATGCCCAAATACCCGGGTTTTCCCCTAAGCCAAAATAACAACAAAACTTATGTCTTCATTGGACAGCCAAATATTCTCTTTTAGAGCAACTTAGAAGACAACAAGCAGGTTACTTCTCCAGTTGACCAGCACGTCTTACCTGTAGGATTGCATTTTTTACTGTTTTTCAAGGATGAAAATACATACTGTCTTAGGTCTTCCATGTAAGGTAGTTGCACATAGATGAGACACTGTGCAAGAGGAAAGAAAAAACAACTGAGTCTGAAGGAAAAAAAAAAAAATCTGTATCCCCAGAGTGCCATATCAAGGCAATATAAAACATAAGAAAAATCTGAAGGTCTAATGTCTGTGTGCATCAAAACACAAAATATTCACAGATCAACACAGTTTTAATCAGAATAAAACACAGCATTATATTTTATAACATAGTCATGACTACGTTCATTTTTTTGCTCGTGGAATAAAGACCTCCCTAGCCATCTGATCCCTTTTTCTTGGGCAGAGTTCCAATTATCCATGCTTTAAATACCCAATATATTCGCACTCTGGGAGATTTTATCACAGCTTACTGTATTTCAAAGTCAAAAGTTGGGTTTGGTTTTTTTAACATTTCTCTGCCTCATTTTTTCTTTATTCAAATGCCTCCTCCAGTTCATACCACCCTAAATAATTCCTTTCCATCCTTTATGTTTATACCCTTAAAAAGTCTGAAGATTGTTGTGTCCGCCCCCACCTCCGTCACTGCTCAGCCATGCCATACATATTTAGCTCTTTCAATAGTCTCTCATAAGAAAGATCAGGGGAAACATATGCTGCAAAAGTTCTGACATACTGTGTTGCTTCTGGGTCTCTCTGCAGAAGGGTAAGAGAGAAAAATTACCTCATATGCATCCTTAATATATGGAAAAGCTACTCCAATTTGTGGGTTGCAGTTTCTACCATAAGCATAGCGCACTATAGCCACCACTTTCAACTCATCCAATGCACGAACAAGTGCAGAAAAAGCAACTGCTGCATTCTGGAGGGAAAAAGGAAGTCTACAGAATCATGCAAGTTCTTAATCATCAAATAAATCTTTCACAGGGAATTCAACAGCATTGATTTAGTCAAGACTAGTTTCCATTTCATCTATAACACAAGCATTTTTTCATGTTCATAAATCAAAGAAGCAGAAAGGTCAAATATCATCACGATAGTGGATGCATTCAAAGCTGAGCCAACTTTAGATTCAGCACGTTCCACCTTTTTCACCAGGTGTGAAGAACTCTCAGAGGTTTTGAAAGAGACAGAGAAAGGGAGGGAAGTCAGACTCTTGAAGGAACACATCAGAGCAGCACAATGAGCTTTTTAGCTCCAATACTTTGGATGCCTGTTCTAAATAACACAGTGACAGGGCACACTGTTGCTCTGCATGAGAATGGACTTAAGCACCAATTTCAGGTTCCTCATAACCTTGCTCAAACATAGTATCTACCAGTTTTTCATTATTCATGAGAAACAGTATTCATTCGTGATTTAATCCAGCTTCTTGTTAACCTACTGGGCAATGAAATAAGACATTTCTGTAAGCTGCATTAAAAGTATTTATTATAAATAGAGAAAGACAGGACAATCTCAAGTGTCATTACTATTCGTTTTTGCTCCACAGCAAAATACCTTCAGCATTAAACTTCAGTTCACCTTACCTCATCATCTTTTGCTGCAAAGACCTTCAGAGCCTGGTTGCCCATGTAGTAATGCCTCTGGATCTACAAATTTAAATGGTCAAGAGTTAGCCTGACCTAAAGAAAAGGTCACTAATGCAACTAGACCAATTAAATTACAAAACAACTACCACTATTCAAGTCAGAAGCCACCAAATTTAATTACACTGCATAGAGGTTGAAGCCATGCATATGTCTCATATCTCCATTTATCACTTAATATGGGTATTCAGTCATATTGGGTACGATATTTTCATAGCTTCCTACAGATGGGTAGGAATGAAAGACAGCGCTACTTGCAGCTGTTACCAGTCTGAGTTATGCTTCAGTAATTCAAAAGTCAGTGTGGAAAACTACAGGAGTTAATACAAGACCTAAATCTAACTGACACCACATCTATACTATTAAATTTTTCTAGCAAAGATCAAAAAAGAGCTGAAAGAAGTCACATCCTTAATTAATAAAGCTACCTCAACAGCAACCCAGAGTGTATACAGCTGTGCTGGCAAAGAAGCACTTCTGTTAGCAGAGTTTATTCTGTTCATGAACATGGCTGAATCAAAAACAATCAGAAAAAATTTCATCAAGGGGCATCACTGGAATAGTTGGAGCTATAGCAGCTCACACCCACACCCACAAACCCTGCAATCGTAGAATACCTGTCACAAAGATCACACATTACTGTAGACACTGGTTAAATAACCTCTCTTTGTTAAAAAAAAAAAAAATAAAACCTCTTCAAATTACAGTCTCAGAACTAACTTCATTATATCTTTGATTTTTCTTTCATTAATTTCATCTTTTTATTTTATTTTCTTTATTTAGCAAGTTACCATAAGGCTGTTGAAGTCAGTGACAACCTGCACCAGAGCAGATCTGTTTACTGTACTACAGCACGATTCTTCAGATCAGATTATTCTACCTGCAATCCTTCTTTCCTGTTCCGTCTGTAAATGCTCAGGAAATTTTATGTTCAGTATAGTATAAATAACCAGATGTGTGTATCACTACACCTTTTTTTGTTTGCAAAAGAAATTGTCCCTTTGTAATATTTTCAGGTATTATTTCTTGATTTACATGGCATGGCTTATAAATTAAAAATCAAAGTTTAAGCAGCCTCTGATCATCTTTCCTGAGGGATCTGAACAACTCAGGAAAATAATACAAGGTGGTTCTATTCCTTATTTAATTATGTATTTGGAGCTGTTCCAGTTTTTCTAGTCAATAATGAATTATCTTTCCACTGCAGTTTTTTAAAGAAACAATTTAATATAAAACATACATTTCATTAGTGTCAGTTTTATTATTCCAAACAACAAAATTTAGGAGGCAAAACTTGAGATAACGCATGGGTCTTGAAAATTCTGGCTGTAGTTAAAAATTTCCTGATATCATTATCTATACACTGTAATTTTAATCCTGTAAGCACGCCTGAATAATTTTATTCCACTGAGGGGATGTGCAGCTACTACTCAGCTTAACTACTCACACTCCAGGATATAGGACCAGAAGACACTTTCAGATGTAATTTCTATTTGTTATGAAATCCAAAGACAAGAGGAGTACATCATAAAAATTAATCAAAAGTAATCAATATTTAGTACACTGAAAATCTTTAAAAACAACTTGTTAATTCTTTTATGCATATTTATGTGACTCGAAAAATATTCCTAAAATTAAGTGTAACCCTACAATTATTAACAATGTATTTGAAGGTACTACCACACTATCTGACCAGTGATGGGAAAATAAAAACCCATGTGAAATAACAGTGCACTGACAGGAACACTATATTCCTCATCTGTTTTCCTCTTAGTTTCCATTTTCAAATAACATCAGGCCAACCTCCAGCATGAGAAAACTCTGCACACAGTGAAATACATCTTGCAGAACTAAATGACAACAGCAAGACTCAGCTGGAGGCTCATAATGTATGAAGAGATCCAAGAAACTGTCTCATTGGAACACTGGATGCAGACACATTTCACTTACTAGATCCAGTTTCTGGTACAGGAGGTAGCACTCCCTAACACCTCCCTGGCCCTGGCCAATTTAGGGCACATAAGCTCAAGCATGAGATGCTTCCTCAATCAATCACTTGCAGTGCACAAGCTCCACATTACTGAGTAACTAAGTTTTGAAAGTCCTCGAGGAGCAACCAGGTTACAGTTTCCAGTTAGGCTGGCTTCTCATTTCAGTAAATCAACATAACTTCCTGGCTCCTCAGTTAATATGTTTTGGAACACTGCACTGCATCTAATGACATATCTAGCAACATGCACAAGGTCTCTGTGACACCTGTATTGTAAAGTAAAAAGATGTTTAGTTACATCCATTTGGGAGTAAGCTCCCACAGATGCTTCTTATTTCATTAGCATCTTTCCTCCATGGTACAGGTGATGATGCCTTAGCCTTTATCAAGGGTTCTACTTTGTTCAGGCAGTGAGAGATTTCAAAGAGCAGGAGGGCTGGGAGCTGTCAGAACAGAAGGTGTAGAACTGCCCTATGATTTCATTTCAGTTTTGACTGGTGCAGCAGACTGAGTGTAGATAACTTCAAGGTGAGTAAAGTTCCAGTCACCCTGTGCAATATCCCGGAGAAAAAAGATGGGGAGCAGCTTAATATTCACAGCAATTACTTGGCACCTGCATCTCTGTACTCTCTCCTCATGTGTCCTGCTTCAAGAACAGTTTTGTTAAGCCTTTGCCTAAGGCTTTGCTAATGCTTAAGTCTTGGGATTTTCTAAAGGAAATCACCTTGTGCTGGATAACTTTTATTCATGTACTTGCTCAAAGTAAGTTTCTTACAACAAACAGCAAAGTCAATACCATAAGTAGAAGTAAGTGCATTACAAACACCAAGCATTTCATGGAAATATGGAGAGTTTTTGAATGATGTTACCTTTTTCTAAGTTCTAAGAAGTCTTCACTAAATTTATGTTTTGTCACAATAGAAAGAAGAAGCAAGTCATGGTTCACAAACTAACCCTTATGGAACTGAGAATGAATGGAGTCAGTTTTCAGGCTTGCTTTAACATTAAAGTAATGTTGAGGGAGAAGCTTCTGTTAAGCAGCAGCCACACTCTTGGCTGGACAAGGCCCAGAAAGGCTGCTGCCTGAGCTGAACAGAAGACAGACCATCTTCTGTTGCAGGTCTGGCATCACTAATAAATCACTAATTTGTGAGATGAAATGAGACCACAATACCTCTGTCTTCACTTTGCAGACATCTGAGTTCAGTGGCTCTGGCTTCACTTGAGGGTCCAATGGCCACATTTACAAGCTTCTCTCCTTTGCAAGACCACACTTTGCTTACACGAACTAGAATCAGCAAATAAGTCACCCCAGCACACCTGAGTGGAGATGCCCCATTCCCAATACTGAAACCCAATACAACACCGCGACTTTAGTGAATTCAAACCAAGATCAAAGGTCTTGAATAACCCAGGAAGTTGAATAGGAAGACATTTAGTATCGCACCTGAGAGGATCTAGTGAATCCCAAAACAGAAAAACACTTCCCTTCTGTTTTGTATTTCATTTGCTCTTCATCTTCCTTGGAAAAAGGAACTATATCACTCCCATACCGAAAACCTGGAGAACAAGAGAAGAGCATCTGGTAAGCATATGGGCCTACAGTTTTAACACCGAAATTAGCTCTCTGAATATTTTAACAATGCATCCGTGCCCCACAGCTACAATCCACACATGCTCATCAAATTACTTTCCCTGTTAGCAAAAAAACCACACACCCATAGACACATTTTGTACTTTGCGAACAGCAGTTGCACTCCTTGTACATCATTTTATGTAACACAAGTACCCTCAGAGAGCAGGAAAGAAAATAAGGGAACATCTTGCCTAACAAAGTTACGCTCACAGAATAGATTTAAGCAAATCAGAATAGATTTCAGCAAACAGATTGCAACACTCTCTGCAAACATAATACAAGCAACCACAAATCATAGCAGAAGAGATGACACCAGAAGAGATTCAGACAATAAAATGTGCCAACAGTGGAAGCAAGGTACACAATGGAAAACCAAAACACTCTTGTATGCAGAACTAGTTTTTCTATATATTTCTGTGTTTTATTTCCCATGCCATACATTACAGGTATATCTCCACAAAATAGGAAGCTGTAATTTCTCAGAGGTATCATCTGTTCCGACTGCTTATTTCCTATCTCAGCCTCCAATATCCTCCCTGTAACATCATCACTTTATTATATTGCCACAGACTAAGGATGATATCCTCAGGTGTGAAGAAAGCAGAAGGAACAGAGATAAATCCCTGGATGAAAAACCTATAAGCAGATACATTTTCCTGCAAACTGAAAAGAAAACACACAGGCAGAATGAAAGAAACTTCAGCATTGGTGCTGCAAATACAAAATATTGCCTAATCATGACATTTCTCAAAAGACTTGCGTAAGTCCAGAAGGCATCAGTAGCTCTTTTAGCATAAGAAATATCACACCACTGTCAGGGAAATCTTTTATCTCTTTTGTTCACACTGAACTGCTCACCATTTCTTTTTACTAGTATCCCACAACTCTTACTAACTGAAGCAGTCAGAAGATTAGCTGAGAACAGCCACAAATCCTTCAAAACGCATTATCTGTAAGAAGTGGATTTTTTAACACATAGTTTTGAAGTTGTAAAACATAACTAGACCATCTTTTAACCATCATTTCTCTTACAGAAAAGGTCCCATTGTCGTTGGGACTTTATCTGATACTGCTATGAAACACCTATGAATGCTAAAATTGAAACAGATTAAATAAAAAAATACAGCTTATTCTAATCTTCAATTTATATTATTCAATTGACAGCACTCTCTGAATAATGGTATCTGAATAGTTCTGCTCTTTATAGTTAATATACTTGCCCTACTTGCATGGGATTGAAACAGCAAGGGAAAGGAAAAAAAAACTAGTAACAAAATATATCTATACAATCACAAAAAATGAAACAGATTTGCTTAACTCCATTTTTACAAGTAAGTACACTATTTCCTGCTGTTCCTGGGGCCTGTAGTCTTCTAAGGAAATTAATCTGCTCAGAAAGAAGCTGCAGGTCATAAACAGTATTCTGCATAACACTACTTCAGATTGATCCTGTTACAGTACAGCAAAGCTAGTACTCTTGAACACTAAACCTTCGTTTGATGGCTTCATCTTTCCAGCTGCAGAATAACTAGAGCAGTTGCTCATCTACAAAAAAGCAGCACTATGAAAGCATTTATGTTATCAGTACAACTAAAGATCTAAAACCAGAATAGTGGTAGCAGAACTACTCACTGCAGAACTAAGGTATGGCCCTCCACAGAGTATAGTTCAGGAAACTGTACTGCCTTCCAAGTTCCATCTGTTATTATTATTATTACTGTTTTTGTTGTTGTTGTTATTATTATTATTATTATTATTCCATTTGTCATTATTCCTATCACTAGTATTCCTACTACTGGAAAAGTAAGATTTTTTAAAATATGTGAAGACAGTCTCATGTAACAGTCTGTGTTCCATCAGCCTACAGAGCTTACATTCTAAGATCACAGCTAGGCTTCAAGGTATACAACTAAAAGGCCCTTAGGTGACCTAAGAGTCCAGTCATTATCTTCCCTTTGTCTTCAGGGTGCACATAAAGATGTCGTACCTTGAATAGTATCATCTCTCTGAACCTCTGTCTCATCATCATCATTCAAGCAATAAACAGTTTCTTTTTGCACATCCTCTTTTCTGAGGGTTTTAGCATCCACAATTGTCCAAAGTTTTTTCACCTTCTCTTCTGTGACCTTGATATCAGAATTCAAAGAAAAGGAACATTTAACATTACAGTGGGATCCAGAGTACATACCCAAACACACAAAAAATCCTTAGCCTGAGTGCTGCATTGTTTTGCCAATAAAGAACTAACAAAGACGGTGTCAAATGACGCATCCCTGGCTGCCACCACAGTGCTTTCAGCACTGCTTCATCTGTATGAGACCCAACACGTGAACTGTAGCGTATTTACAGCATACCTGTCCTGGTCATTCATTAAACCTGTAGGTTAAGCCATTTGTGGAAGTCTTTACAGGATACTGTGTAACTTGCTTGCGATGCAATTTACTACCTCCAGCTGTATAAATACTTTTGACAAAGCATTAAGAAATACATTAAAGATACAGTAAGACTCAATGTTCATTCAGCTTGTTTGGCCAACTTTTCCATCAGGCTTACTACACTACAGGATAAAAATACCTTCTATTACTGCAACTTCCCCAAAAGGCAAAAAAGATCCCAGCTGCATTATGGGACTGGGAAGGGAAAGAAGAAATAACTATTTACAATGAGTGAATGTTTCCCAACTACAGCAAAATAAAACTGCTTGCTTTTCTCTCTGCTTATGTGAAACTGATGGTACAGTTAGTACATGAGAAGAAAAATGCAGAGCTGAGCAGAAAACAGTAAAGACGGAATATAGTATGTCAGTATGACTGACGTATGACCTCAGGCCAGTCACTCAATCCATGTTGCTTATTCTCCCAAACTTACTTTATTTTGTGTGTAAACATCTTTGGGAGGGACTCTTTCAGTCTGTTTGCACAGGTCTAGCACAATAGCCTAATAAAAAATTATTAATAACTATAAATAAAAAGTTGATGTCTTTCAAGGCTAGTATATCCGTCTCTCAGAATTCAGATATATTTCAGCTTCATAATATCAGACTCAGTCTTGTGTTGAAATAACAAATTAATTAATCTCCATCTCACCAGATCCATCAACACTGCCACACTACACAGTTACCTATTAACTATTCTCTAACTAGAAATTTGCACATTTTCTGTCTTTAAATACACTTACTTTTTCTTAGCACTGATTAAAGGAACCATACAAACCCTAAGAAACAGACTGGCCCCAAGCTCTGCCAAACAGTACAAACAAGCTGAAAAAACAGACCTTTTATTCCAAATCTGAAATAATAACAAATGTGATTTGAAACAATGGCTGGTAAACCATTTACACCCACCATTTTACACACACATGTCCAAAATTCCTCTCACGGCTAGGGCTTAAGAAATATGTAAAAGTCTCACATATCACTGATGCTGAATGTAAATCTTCAGTCACAGCATTCTTAATCAGGGTCATCAACTCCAATGCCATTATGTGCCAGAGTAGACAGCAATAACTCCTATTTCTGTACCTTATAAATTTTAGTTATTTAACAAGTGTATGGTGAAGTTAAAGTTGCTGTGGGAACCACAATATTTGATGTACTGGCTTCTAAGCAAATAAAAACCTCTATCCTAATTATTTGGATGTTGTTTTATCTTTTATTTCTTTCGCTTTAATGAAAAAAAAGCATGCAGCTGCACCTCACTTGCTGCCAAATGACACTAAACCATATGATTTTACGCACTTACTGCTTTGTAGGCCACAATCCTTATAGACAAATTAGGACCAATAGTGAGCTGGCAGGGCCAAGGGATAGGCTTTCTTTCTATTTTCTTAAACATTGAAAGACGTTCCAGGCTCTCTCTAAATGAAGGAATCAGGAAAACAGAAATGAACTCTGGTGAACTGTAATAACGTATTACTGACAATACACTCTCCTTAAGGAAATGCAGGAGTCCAAACTGTTTCAGATTAGATTGCATAAAGCATTAGAAAATAAACTGTATCAATAATCTTATTATTAACCATTGTCAGAAAAGAGAATGAAAAAAAAAAAAAGAGGTGGTACAGTAGATTATCCCCATCTCAAGCCTTTATGATGGTGTGACATCATGGCTTAAAGGCACTGTGTTAGGTCTAGTGATAAAACTACGCAATTGCTTCTTAAACATTTTATATTTATCTGTGCTCACCCAATTAGGGCATGTAGTGAGCTGAACAACACAAATTAGAAAAGGCTCTCTAAGTGGTAAAATGCTTTCTACAGTGAAGCTGAAGAAATAAAGAATCCAGTCTCAATTAACAGGATTTTGTTTATGTAGAAATTAACTTTTGACACTTTTTTTATACAGTACTAATGAACTCATTAATTTAAGGGCGTTCTGTCAGAGTGAAAGAAGTTACTTCAACTATTTCTAGCCAAAACAGCAGATATACAAGTTCAAGAAAACACAAAAAAAGGAACTGTAATGAGTTTATACTAAAAAGTGTTAACTTAATTGCACAACTTTTAGCAATGGAGTCCAAAATTTAGAATTCACAGTAATTTATAATATGTCATTGTGAATTCAAATAGGGTTGCCCCCCAGAACAGCTTTCAGCTAATACAAAGTGTATTAGCTATTTGGCTGTAAAATTCCAACACAGAGAAAGCTCTCAATTCTTTTTCTTTCACTGCATGATAAAGCAAAGATAAAACAATGCTGAACTCATCTTTTTCACATTGTGATAAAACCTGGAATCTACCACTCTCTTGATTAAAGCACTTGTCTGGCAGAAATCAAGATCAACTCCTAAAAATATCAGTAGAGAATTCAACTTGGCATTCTGCTTTTCAGGTTTCCTAGCATGAACAGGGTTGTTTTTTTTAAATTCTAAAAGCACAATGAAAGGCAAAAATGCACTGGGATTTTTATGAGATAAACACTGGATTTCCTTCTAAATTTTTTTTTTTCCCTTAGGGAAAGGAAGGGAGGATTTTTTTCTAGCAATAAAGACATCAATACAAGATTTTTAAAAAGAACCTGCTACTACATCATTAGGAGTACTGCAACATACATTCAAGGATGAGTACGAATATCAAACACATAAGTGCCAAATGCCTAAAAATGTAATTAAACTCAATTTACAACCTCTATTCTTTAATTTCTTATATTTATAGAAGAAAAATATTGCCTGTTATCAAAGATGATCCAGTCAATAAAACCCTTGCAAATGTACATTTCCACTTGTATTTTATAAACACAACCTTTCTCCTCCACTCTGCAATCCCTTCCCCCAAAACCCAGCGGCAGCAGAAGTACCTCCTGTCTAACAGGCCGAGTATCATAACTTAAAACAACACAACAAAATCTCCTCACTCACTTTCACCATTTAGCATGGCTAATTTATTTTTACAAGAGTTGAAATATTTTTACCAGCAGGAATTATGAATCTAGGAAAATGAGAGTGTATTTGAGTTGGCCAATTATCATGACAGATTTGCAAAGCTGACTTCTAAAGCTTGATAAGCAACTTAATTGCATCTAAAAACTCACATATTCTTAAACAACTTTTCCAACTAAAGCTTTAATCTACTAGCCAAATGCCTATTTATCCAGAGATTTTGGATTTCCCCTGAAAGTATGGCACAAAGACAGCTTGTAGAGTAGCAAGAGTCTGTGATAAAAAAAGTACAAAGAGGCCAAGCCACATGGTAGGTTCATGCATATGGATTATCCTAAAGGATAAACGGGCCAGGAAAGATTCTGCTTTTCTGTGCAGTCTTTTGAAGCAGTGACAAAGCCTGCTTTTTTCTAGAGACTCAGACTGCTCTGTTGACTAGTGCAGACACAGTGACACGTGTCTTTTCACTAATGCTCAAGGAGCAGCTTCACTGGCTGCTGAGGTGCAAAGGTGACCAGCTGAGCTGGGGGAGGGAAGGAAATTCTCACAAATAAATTGATGAATTACAGCATACAAACCTACAGGGACAACCCTCATTTAAAAATTACCTTTGATAACCACATTACAGCTATGGTCTGCCAGGCTTCCTGAAAACCACACTGTCTAAAAGATCACTTTTCATAATTGCAGAACAGAACTACTTTGACAGTAACATCAGACTATGATAAAGCATGTAGATGCATTTTGCCTGTTTCCCAACTGAGACAACACCTACGTGGAAAGTCTTGGATATATCATTCACAAGAAGTGAAAAATCATCTTTCAATTCCTGCATTAGGAATGCTGCTGAAAAAGTATATTGTTTGTCACAGGGGCACAGCAGACTGTGATTAAAGAGCAGGATTCAACAAACAACATTTACTCAAAGCATTCATGGGAGTTTATCAAACTAGTGGGCTAAAAGAAGCCTGTGACCGAGGAACAAAGGCTACCATTAAATGCAGATGTTCAAGCTGCACTATGTCACAAATTCCACCTCTTTCTAAAACATGTTTTTGGAATGCCCTTTATAGAAATGTTGCCTCCAAAATCCTCCAACACTAAAGAGAGAAGAAAACTGATTTTTTTTTCTTTAAATACAGATATAGAAAACTCATTTTCCCCTGGAATCTCTAAGCTCTTCTGCTTATTCTAAAGCCACTGAGGAAGCTGTATGAAAGGGACTGTACAATAAGTCATAAAATTCACTGACTTCAATGAAACTGACACGACTAATTAATTAACTTCATCTTTTGGAGAAGAAATCAGAAAGTAAACCTATAGCACAATAAATAGGATTAGCCAAATTTACCTGAAAGTATAAATTTCTTCCAGCCCTCCTTCTTCATCCAAAGTATACATCAGTTTTCTCACCACATCAACACCTTGCTTCTGTTGCTCAGTTAAACTCTTTCTTGGAAAAGAGTTTCTGTGCATATGAGCATGTACACTGGCACTTGTATCTCCAATTCCATCATCAACACCCACTGGAAACGGAAGACTAAGAACACAAGAAGAAGCAGTTAGTTTGACTTTCTTCCTTATTAAAATAGCCAATCAAAACAAAACAAAATGTTCTCAGGATCAACAATTTCTATCTAGCTGCAGTCAGATGTATGAAGAGCTACAGGACTTGCAAAACAAATTAAGTAGTATTTCAAGTCTGCTTGGCATTGGTAATGTCTTGACCAGAGTGATACACCAGTTCTGGATATCGTGCATCAATAAAGACATCCACATACAGGAATAGATTAGGCAGTAAAGTCAATGCTGATTAGAAAGCAAGATACATTAAAAAAGATTGAACAAATTAAAGCCCATAGAGAAGGGAATTAGAGGGCAAGACAGCCTTAAATATAAAAAGCTGTTGCAGGGAGGAAGGAAACAATCAGTTCTTTATATTCTGCCTGCACTCCAATCCCACAGTGGAGTCAGGTCAGATAGTCAAAAACCTGATAAAGGCATTTCAAACTATAATCTCTGAAACCAACTGCCTGAGGAGAGAGAAGAAACCTCCATCACTGCAAATCTTTATCAGAAGATTAGACAAACACTGCTCAGCAATGGCAGACATACACCTGACCCAGTCTGCAGTAGAGGATTGCTCTAGATGACTTGTTAAAGGCCATTCCACGCCTGTGACTCTGTATCAGCTCCAAATGCCAGCAAGCAGGACGTTCTCTGCTGTGGAGCTATTAGGTATTTCTGGAACAAATGTTACTCTTTGAGATTTTAATAGCTTAGAACACTAGGTGAATTTCTGACTGAAGATGACACATTTTTCCTGCACTTCATGAATCAGATTTTAAAATTTAGCCAGGGATTATAGATAAAATGATTTTGCTGCTCTTCAAAATATAGCAGAGAGTTAACTAAGTATAACAAACACAGCAGAGAAAGATGTGTAAGATCCTCTACCCTGTGCCCCTGAAAACACCTGCAGATTTTTCAGGTCTTTCATCTGATCCAATTTTGAACGAACCACATGATACCTCTTACCACATTTCCACAAAGTGAAATAACTTTAGCATTGTATTATGTTTTTTAAAAAGCAGCCTACAGATCTCTACCATACTTTCACCTCATTAGTCCCCACTAAACTTATCCATGAAGCAACACATAATAAGCAGAGTTAACATCATGCACAACAGTGTCACATACAGCAAAATTAAAGATCAAGCTTCAGCAAAGTGTTTGGTACCTTTTTAGGAAGCAGATTCCACTGACAAAATAGAGAAACTATTTTTAAGCTGATATGGCAACATCAAAAAGCTTCAAACATCTGCTAGGTAAAAGTTCGGCTACGTTCACTATACAATGCCCACAGACTACTGTGATTAGAAGCACGTAATACCCAACACTACACAGTGCTCAGCACGTGCTTGGCACCTGGAAACAGGGAGGAAAACCAACTGTCTGCTGCAAGTTACAACCTAGTCCATAAACAGGGCATAAGGGATGGAAGCATGGGTTATAACAAAAGGACAAATTTTAGCAAGAAATTATTTTTAAACAAGCATTTTACATTCATACATGTAAAAATCAAATAATCCTTTGCTTGTGTGGCTGGGAGACAGGGTGCAAATCTGCAGCCAATGCTGTAACAGCAACATTTCTTTTGTGCTTCATACACAAGGGAGCAGCAGCTAAATACCATGGCTCCAAAAGATGCACTCTGACTGGCAGAGGTACTCAGATTCGTGGTGTTCCACCTCCACTGCCTCCAGTGCCAGCAACAGCTCAAATAAGCCAGGAGGGGCATGTCATGTTGGAAACATAACTGCTCTTGCTGTGTAGACAGAACCTGACATTTTTGCATCCAGCCTCCCCTAAGCAAAAGCAAAGAAAAGATTTTTTTGTGGAGGATCACTCCATGATTTTCAGTCACATTTTCCCACCTAACCCCTCTTTTATCTTCCAGATGGGTTGACAAATGGATTAAATGAATTTTTTATTAAGTTCACAACATTGTTCCTTACAGAATGCTGGATCTAGGTAAAAGTACATGGTCAGCAGTAAAACAAGGGCTTTAACTTTCTCCTGTGGAAGTATTTACAATAAACATCAACACACTAAGTTTTGCTTTCAAATAAACTCCTCTGGAAAGCTCACAGCTTCCAGCTGCCATCACATGCAACACCTAATATAGACCTTAACACCATTATTGATTCTTCAGATCAATGCCTGTATCTACCGCGTGACAATCAAGGGATTCCTGTTCTAACACTTAAGACATTGTTTCCATTTTCCAAGCCCACCATTGTGAATATAACCCTTCTCTTCAAACTTGCTCTTCTATTGACACCAGAATCAAGCTATTAATATCTGCAACACTACCTCATTATTTCTTCCCAGTAACTTCCTTACCTAAAAGGATCTAGGCTGTTGCTGTGACAAAATCACTGTTTCTGTGGCTATTTTTGGCTTATTGTTTCCCAGTTCTCTGCTTATATTGCTCTTTTGTCTCCCATTTTAGATTTTGGCTCTAAGCTATAAGCTTAAGTGGAGAAGAAGCCATCATCTTAACATTTATTTGCAAATCACTTAACCAAGGGGACTTAGTTCATAACTGGAATTCATGGTATGCATAATGATAGAAGTACTTACAAAATCATATTACTTACAGGTACACCTCTAAAGAAACCATACACCAGCAGATCACCAGCTATTTCAAGATAATTATTAAGAAAGAATAATTTTCCTTTAAAAAATGGCATGGTATATAACAGCCATTTACATACTTACAAAAACTGAAGTGAAATTCCTGTTTTCTTCAAGTTAGCAATGATAATTCCCAGCTGATCCTCACTGACAGGACTACTAAGGTCTGTAAACAGTTCAATGTGTCTCTTCTCATATTTCTTTCCTCTTAAAACAGAAAAAACATTTATATATATTGAAAACATTATAAGGCCATATTTAATTATTTCCATACAAAATAACAATAAAAGTAATATATTTGTAATTAGTTTTACCAAAGCAATATACTCATAAAATAAAAGAAAGCAAATAAACCTACTTGGTAGAAGCTGTTCTATCATAGGTTATATTATTTATCCTATGTGTTTATCTTTATATGATTCCCCCTACTCCCTTCTACCCTAAAATTGAGGACTCTAGCCCTGTGACTGTATAAATCACCAACTACATCTAAATGAATGGAATTCTGCCAATTTTCACCAATTTGAATAAAATGCTAATAAAATATGTTAGGCTGTTAATGGATTACACTGGTTATTTCCTTTGCAGCTGTAAGTCTGTTCTTGTGAGAATGTATTTTAAATTACTGTTGCTGGTAGGGGTTCCATTTTAGTAATCTAATTCAGTAGATTCATTGGAGGAGATGGACTTTCAAGACTACTTAATATACTATGAAGTAGTGACAGTACAGTTCAGGAAGGTTCATCAATGACAGAACAAAAGTCAGTTGAATTGGTACAGTTTTGATCTGGATAATCCAGCACAAAAGTGATTTTCTTGAATTTTTACCCTACAGTATTTTCTCAAATGAAGGCAAACTCCAAATCAAAGGGGCTGGTGTATACAGGCAACAACAAAACCAGTTGCTCCATAGCTATTCAAGACTATAATGCCATAAACACAGTAATTTTCATTCACAATTCAGTTTTAACCATTAAATGGTTACCACACCATTGTGTAACCACAATGGTTACAGCTTTCCACACTGATTAGACCTTATTCATAAAAATACAAGTTGCATCACCAAGTCTAGTCTTCTGCACTCACAATTAGATCATATAACCTTTTTAGAAACATGTTCAAGCTCTGGTTTGAGAGGAAGTGCAGTTACTTTCCTTTCCCTGCACCATTAGTTCAGAGAGTGTTAGAAACACCTTGCCAGCCGAAATACATTCACTGACAACTCTGTAACACTGATGTCAACATTTTTTCTCAGCTTAAACAGTGTTTTTTCCTACTGCACCTTTATTTCCTACACCCTGTATATTTACAAACAGCCACTTCATCTCCAACAATCTTTAAATCTTTAGGCTGAACAAATTCGCCTTCCGAGTTTTGTTTTCTTTTTTTTTGTTTTCTAGTGTGCCATCACATTTAAATTTAGTAGCCCTTTTCTAAGCATTTTAACATCCAGATTAACACTTTTTGAAAACAGATCACAAGGAATGTCACAGAAAGTGAAGCCTTTGTGCCTTCTATAATGGCATTAATACTCTCATGGCTCTACTACAAAGTTGCCAGTTGCCTCAGAAAGCTCTCTGATTGTCTGGAGAATTCAGATGTCTCATGGGGATTCTTCAGAGACAAACTTTCTAGTGTGCTGTTTATCTTTAATGTTTATTTCAGTTTTTTATTTGGGGGGGAGGTTTTAAGAAAGCACTTCCCATGTTTATACACACTAGAAATGTAAGACTGACAAGAAATCAGATCAGTGCAAAGTCAAAATTCTGTAAAAGGCTTCGGGTTACATACTCACATTGTTTCCCTCTGAAGCAAGTCCATACACACAATAACAGCATCCAAAACTAAGCAAAATTAAGAAAAATCTCAGAACGTGAATCATGTAACGAAAAGCGTTTTTCTTATGAAACAATCTTATGTTTTCATTCCCTCTCAAAGACTGACAAACATGCATTTTAGTTAAGAAACACTCTTTTGAGATAAATACTTTTCAAATAACTCATGTGCAAGAGGTTCCTATATAACTTGTCTGTATTGTGATCTAGTCTCTGCCCCACTTACCCAATGGAACACTCAAAAGACTGCTTCAGATCCCAGCCTCTTAACTGTCAATGAGAGGCTCATAGACCACCCTTTCAAACTCTTCTTATATGTAACTAAGAGCAGAACACATTCAAACATGAATGGCATTCAAAGCAGGAAGTGATATTTGGCAATGTTAGAAATACTTTATAAATAAATCAGTCTGATAAACCTCTATTCTGCTTTCTCTGGGGTAGAGCTAGTTTTCTTCACAGTAGCTGGCATGGGGCTGTGTCTTGAATTTGTGCTGATAATACAGGTGATGATAATACAGAGATGTTGTAGCTGTCAGTGAGCAGTGCCTGCACAGAGCCAAGGCCTTTTCTGGTTCTTGTAGAACCCTGCCAGTGAGGAGGCTGGAGGGACACAAGAAGGGACACAGGGAGGAGACACAGCAGGGACAGATGACTGATGAGATATTCCACACCACCCAGCATCACACTCAACATGCAAATCTGGGAGAAGGAAGGAGGAATATTTAGAGTTCTGGTGTTTGTCTTCCCAGGTAACTGTTAAGTCTGATGGAGCCCTGCTTTCCTGGAGATGGCTGAACACCTGCCTGCCCACGGGAAGCAGTGAATAATACCCTGTTTTGTTTTGCTTGTGTGCACAGCTTTTAACTTCCCTATTAATCTGTCTTTATCTCAGCCCATGAGTTTTCTCCCTTTTACCCTTTCAGGTCCCTCCCCATCCAACTGGTGGAGGAGTGAGCAAGTAGTTGTGTGAGGCTGAGCTGCCAGCTGGGCTTAAACCACGACAGTCTGGTTTCTGATACTTCTGCTGACTTATTTCATAAACAATATTTTCATTTTATTAAAAAGCATAAACCAAGTTCCGTAATGCTATTTTTAAAAATACATGCCTTATTTGAGGCCTAAAATTATATTATTATCTTTGTTCTCTTTAATTAACAGAACGCTTCATAAAGCAATGATTCCTTAAGGCCAAGGCTACATCTGTTAGCCAAAAAGAAAGTCAAAAAGCAGCTAAATTAGCTTTTGGAAAAACTTACAACCACAAATTAGCTCAACTCTAATAGTAGTTAAAATTTGAGAGGCTGAGCCCAATTTCACAACACTGACTTCCTGTCTCCTACGTAGCTGAATCAGTTAAAGAAGTGTTCTGCAGCAAAAGGATACAGTCTGCTTGTTCAGAGCCTGCTTTAATCACATCTTGAATGTCTTCCAGCAGATCAAAATCTGGCAGCTTTAGTGAGCTATGTACAGTAATGTTTTGGTATTGACCCTCACTGGCAAGGCCATTTCTAGTGCCATTAGTGCCAAACAAAACTACAGCAACTTCATCTTTACTCTCAGCAAAAACCTGCAGATACAGAGAACACAAAACAGGTATAAAAACACAGGCAGATTCATACACAACTATGTTAGGCAGATTACAGCAAGATCAACTCATTTTGAAACAACAATTACGATGGATTTACTGTTTTTTACTTATTCAGTGCTATCCTTTCAAAATGTAATCTTACAGCGTGTTCACAAAGTTAGATATGATTAAACTAACAAATTGACAAGAGGCTATCTGGGATATAACAAATAAAATTGGCTGATTCAGTCCTCAAAATGAGTCTTCTGTGTGGTAACTATTAAGTGTTGAAATATTTTAGAGAAAGAGAAAAGGACTTTTTTTCCCTGAAAGTTTCTACTGCCCTGAAGAAAAAGGGTGACCAACCCAACTATCACATCTCATGCACAAAAAATACAGCTGAAACAAAGAGCACTGTCACTCCTGCATAAACGGAGACTAATTCTCACTCATTCCTCATTTATTTCAATTATTAGCAAATGAGGAAACTATTTCACAGGTGTTATTGTTTCCTCTCCCTTTTTAACACCTATGAAGTCACACACACCTGTCGCTGCACAAACTTTGTCATAATCTTCTTGGCTTGGTCAAGTGAGGACTCTTCACCAGGAGAAGAACTGCTCATTGTATAGCCCACATCCAGGCACAGCACTACTGCCACCTGGAAAGAATAAGTAAGAATAAAGAACAAAATACAAGTATGATTACTTAAAAAGTTAAAAGGGTAAATACAAAACCTAAAAATCAAACTACATTACAACTGGTTTCTTTTACAGTACTGTTAATAAGAGACAATGGTGGGAGACAAAATTGGTATAACCGCACTGAAAAGAAAATAATTTAATCCCGTACTATGTTGCAGTCATTTCAGAGGAAAATACAAAAAAATCCTATGTTACACAATAATCTGTAAAGGGCATGCAATTTCTATACAACCCCATGAATGTAGTAGGGATCTAAGGGCTTTTCTGCACTAGGAAATTAAACAGATATTTTAGTTTACAGTTGCAAGGATGAATTCCAGTTTCAATTTAGGGGATTAAATCCCTCAAGTTAGTCTACGTTTTTGCACTTCTGATCACCTCTTTAACTGATCTATATGAAACACTTCCCAGCACTGCCCACAAATTGATTTATACACTAAAACTAAATAAAATTATTTCTTGCCATTTCTTGTTTGATTGTAAGTTCTTCTAAAGTTTTTCACAGGCTCCCCTTATCTTGATTAATCATCCAGATGAATGTAGTTGCAAGAGGAATTCAGCAAAATGATGCCCTGTATGTCCAAGGCCAGCTCAAATTTATTCTCATGGATTAAACCAAAGTTCCCTAAAGATACATCAAAACCTTGCTTGATGGGCTGCTAGTAGATTAAATTACACTGCCTGAAAAAATTGTTGTTTGCCAGAACACAGGAAAGTTGGGTATTACCTAAGATGGAGCCAGTTGACTTGTTTTAAAATAAAAAATACATTCAATTCCAGAAGAAATGAAGCTGCCAAAAGGATGTGGGCAATAAATCATAAGTCTGTCAAGTGACACAAGATGCAGAGTCTGCTTCTGCAAAGCAAAATGGATGAACAGAGAGAAAAGGTGTTGGGTCTAAGCTCTGCATATGGCCTTGCAAGCAACTCCAAGTACTCTTTCAAAGACTGACTGAAAGAACCTGATCCTTTTCATCACCCAAATACACAAGTCTTAAAACCAAGTTAAGAAAAACTTGCCCAAGTTTGCCCAGTCTAATGCTCTGCATTAGCAGCTCTCAAGCTATTTTTTTACCCTCATTCTTTTCCCAGAATATATTGTGCAACTCCCCTGTCATTTTAACAAGCACTGGTTTAATTCCCTGCATCCTCCAAGGAGAGGAGGAGAGAAAGAAAGAAAGCTGAGCAGCAGAGCTCCACAAGTTGTCCAGCAGGTTATACTCAGTCTCAGCACTCTCCTCCTCACTCTGCCTTCACCAGTAGCTTGCCTGGGAGCTGGGAATGAATGCCTGAGTCAGCTAGGTCCGCAGAAGCTCAGAGGAGAATAGAGGGAGTTACCGAGGCTCCACTGTGTTCTCACAAGAGCCTTGTCAGTGCCCACCTCCAGCCTGAGGAATTACTCTACCAGCACCAGCAACTGCAGACCCTCCTTATCTCGGTGCTGTCCTGCCTCAAAACACACAATGGCTGGCAGCCAAACCCATCCTGTTGTCCAAAAGAGGTAAAATTCTCTTCACAGCTGGCAGGATGAGAGCAGAGAAGCCAAAGAAGTGCAGGAGCGAAGAGCTGCTGTTTTGCTTACAGAACACACGATCAAAGTGTCAAGTGCCAACGTGCTCTTCTGGAAGGCAGCAAACCCAAGCTCGGTGCCCGTTCAGGCATGGGGAACCCTCCTTCAGGAAGAGGACACGTCCCTCTTTAGGTAACCCTCCTCTATGTGTCCCTCCATCTGTCACCAACCTCTGGGCACCCCAGCAGTGCCGCTGCTGCCAGGGGCACGGTGCCACGCCACTTCCCCGACGCTCCGCACGCGTGACCGTGGCACAGCACTGTCACACCTCAGCCAAACCGACCTGCTCTGCTCAACTACTGATAAGGGCGATACGGAACAAGCCTGCCTTTATCTCTGACCTCTCGGTGCTGAAGTAGCTATAATAAAGCAAAGAGAGAGATGGCAACAGCAGCACAGATAAAGCTGCATTTAAGAGATACTAAACTGCCCCGTATCACAAGAGACCTTAACACAGCGTTCAACAACAAGATTCCTTAAACGCACCACACATACAAACCGCATTTTCAACAGAGCAACACCAGTTCTACCATTATTTTAGCAAGAGCAATGGTAATTACTGCTGCGGGAGCTGCTCTGTGCTCTAAAGCAGGAACACTGATTCCCTTTGAGCTAGGCAGCTTTGTACCCGCGGCGACTCGCCGGCCAGCACGGGGAGGAGTTACCGGGTGTCAGGGATGGATACATGTGGGTGCCCGGAGGCTGCGGGACCCCCGGGCCCCCCGCCCTCACCTTGCCGCCGGGCGCCATCGCGCTCGTGCCGGGACGCGGTGCGCCGCGCTCAGCGCTCCGGCCGGCACCGCGCCCCTCCCGCCCCACGTCCCCCCGGGAACACGGCG
>VXBT01009887.1:1879451-1898006 GCA_013400235.1 Oriolus oriolus | reverse complement strand
TTTTTTTTTTTTTTTTTGTGAGTTCCCTTTTCCATTCAAGGAATAAATGTGCATGGTCTAATCTAGGAATGAAAACACATTAATACAATTGCCTCACATTGCCAAGTTTTTGGAAAGAAGCAGGAAGGACACTGATCCCACAGATAATTCACTGCCTGGGACAAAAACGGGTTGCATAAATTTTGAGCAAAATTTTGTCCATCACAGTGCAGAACTGTGGGCTGTGCATCCTTATTTCTTCTCTGTAATGCTACTGTAATTGCATGCTTCAGTGTGCAAGAGCATGTTGGAATGGCTTTTCTTAACTAGTGGCTGCAGCTTCTAAAAGGTACCTGTGGGGGTGGTTACAAGGATCCATGGTGCAACCTCTGCTGATAATCTTAGCAAGGAATTGCAGGATCCTGGCCTTAGGATTCAAAGCACTGGCTAGAGGGATTAGAAGGGTGAATTCGAGGGACTTATTGTGGATAAAAGCACATTCATGCTGTGATTGTTTCAGTCCTCAAAGAAACTGAATGGGGTGGGTAAGTCAGCAGGCAGAATTAGCACCTTCTCTGCCCCTGGTGAGATACAGTGCAGTCATACAGGTGTGTTTTGCCTGGTGCAAAGGTCTTCAATAGGAGTCTCTCACACTGTTAACCATTATCTTATAAAATTATTACCTTGCACCTCAGAAGTGAGAACTGCAAAGGCTAATGAGCTAATTTCCTGGGCCCACTACCTCCATCTCACCCTGTCACACCAGGAAGCTGAGTGTCCTTCACTATGTTCTTCACTGGAGGTAGCAAGTCCTCAACATACATCTGCCACACAGGGAATTCTGTTCCCTTGGCTGTGTTTGCAGTAGGCGTCAAACCAAAAGCACCTTCCTGCTATTTCCAGCTGTTGCACTTCCAGTTTGAAGGAATCAGCTGCAGGTAGCTTTTTGGCTCAAAGAGCTGTTACACTGAAGCTGTGCTAGGCCTCAGCTAGGAATTTCATTTGGGTTTTCCAAAGATCCATCTCTCTTAGAAGAAGATCTCAAATAAGTGTTTTCCCTATGCCAGCAGGAGGGTAGGACTGTAATAAGACTGTGTGGGAAAGAACCAAAGGTGTCATTTAATAATTAGATACCTTAAAGAACTGTAGTGGTGGATTCTCCTTTGACTTATCAGAGACATGCCTGAAGTACACAGGGGTTGTAAGAAATCTTCCCAGCACAGCTGTAAATAGCAGCTCCAAGTCACAGACACACAAACCATAGTGTAGAGTTAAAAGTACTTCTTGTTTTGGTATGGAAGTGTGTCCCCCCCATAGATCCTTGTGGCTAAAGCTAAACAGATACCCAATGAGTGAAATTAAATCAAAAGTTTTCATTTGTGAGCTATGAAGTAAAATCAAAGAACCCAGGACCCAGAGATATATGACAGTTCTGGATAGGCACTGGTTAACAAGGGGTAGAACTTACACCCATTTCAGACACACTTTAAAGTGGATCTTCAGATACAATGAATTCTAATCAATTATCAGCATAGAATGCCTGTGTCCATCCCACAGCACTGATTTTAACACCAAGTCAAACAGAAGCATGAGAGCAACATTCCTGTAAAGCCACATATATCTTTATTCTCCACCCAGGCCAGCAAGGATGGGAAAAGGGAATGCAATTAAAAATAACAATCAGCAAACACACAGTATCTTTACTTAAAAAAACATCCAGACTAGAGCAGCCAGAAACACACTCAATCAGAATTACTGGAATTCTCTGCAGTTTGACAGTGGCACATAAGCAGAAATTACTTGTAAGTTTCAGAAAGCGGGGTAGAACAAGACAAAAACTTGTGCTTTTTTTCTATTACAACAATTGATAATGATTATATATTTTGCAACAGGCAAACTGCTACAGAGGATAATGGGCAAGAGAGAAAGCTATCCAGAGTTGTTTAGAGAAAAGTCCGAATTAAACTTTTACAAATAGCACCAGAACTAACCCCAAGCTTAAAATAGCCCCCACCAAAATCAATGACAGAACGCCTTGAATTTAGCAGGAGCCAAGGCAAGCTTAGTTAAGTGTAAAGAAGTAGAAAACACATGATGGATTGTCCCAGTATATCCCCCAAAATGTGACCTCCAAACCCAGAAGGACAGCTGCCACTGCAGAGGGAGGGTACTGTGACTCCTCTGACGTTCCTTTGTGTCTACATAGCAGTAAGAGGCACAGATTTGGTTTTGTCTCCACTCCAGTGGGCTGTTAGCAATCCTGAAAGCAAATCCTGCAGCTCAGCAGACATTTCACATGGATGTATTCTGTAATGAGCTAGTATTTATCATTCAAGCCCTCTGTAAGCTGAAGGCTCTTTGTGCTACTGACCCCAGCCTTTCGTCTAGCCTTGAACAGCTGCTGTTCGGCGGTGACAGCTGAATTGGGTTTTCTCCCTCTGCAGCAATGCACACTTGCCAGCCATCCTTTCCCCAAACTTGTTTGCTGCATCTTGGGGCCAAGATACACAATCCACCCCTTTCATGCCAGCAGTGTCCCTTTAGGCAAAGCGTGAGAACACTTGCCAGTGGACCTTCCTTTTCCTTAATGCTTGTTAAGCATCACTTATTCCCACCCTCCAGCCATGTGGGAGTCTGCAATTTCCATGTGGAGCACTATTAAGCAGAGTGGCTGCACTGGGTCACTACAGAATGCCAGCACTGGCATGGCTTATCCTCAGCATCTCCATTAATTCAGAGGCATATCAGCCTGCCCAACTGGAACAGCCCTGTGAAAAGCATTTCACTGCTTGAACCGGTCCCAGGCATATGTCAGTCTCTTTGAATCCCACTAAACTACCTGATATTGTCTCACAGGTTGGGGTCTATTTTTTTTTTTTTTTTTTGCTGGAAGTTGGTAATTGCCTTGAAAGACTTCATCAGTTAAAACAGAAAGTAGGAAGCAACAAACACAGCCTGGCTGTACCTATGCCCAGGGAGCACCTCTACTTTTGCAGTTAAGTGTGGGGCCAAGACTGCTCTTGGTATTTGGGTTGTGCATTATTCGCTGTTAAGCCTTCAGCCAATGCTAAGAGGCTCCTTTGACCTCCCAGGGACCAAGGATGCAGCAGGAACTACTTATTTCTCAGTGTCAGGGCCAGAGGATCAGATGGACTTGTTTATACATCACCAGTTCCCAGATGTTCTAACCAGGACAGTCAGTTTGGTCTTGAGCTCAACCTTAAAATGCAATGAAAAGCATTAGTTTCTGTGAAATCCAGCCTCTGAATGCTTCTTTTTACCATCCTAGAACTAGAGCAGTTCCCCCCGATAGGGAAACTGGGGAAGTGAGACACCTACACAGACAGGAGCAACTGTGCAGTGGACAGACTGCACGCCACGACTTACCTACCTACACACATGCAAATGGTGGGCTCCTCTGGCTTGGGGCTCAGACAGACTTTCCAGCAGCACTAGCTGAACTGGAGCACTGAGAAAATTAACCATGTTTCAGATGTGTAACTCAGCCCCCACTGGAATCTGCTATACCTCTCTTTTATTTTGCTCATCTCCTTCTCAGGCCAAAACTGCAACAGTTTATTGAGAAAAAAATAACTTTTCTGCTAGTAATTTTTAAAATAGATAATTAAAATTTCTCCAGCCTATGGTGGCCACCTCAGCCTGGTCAGGGAGCCCACTATGATGAAAAATCCAAAAAGGGGGAAACCCATTATGAAAATGAGACACGAGGGGAGGACAACGTATGATCCATTGCTTTTCCATATAATCAACCAGGAAGAGGGATGAAGTGGGGAAGGTGACACAGATTTCCAGAGCTGGGGCACAGATAGACATGAACTCCTGGACTCCCCCATTCTGAAAGGGGAGGTCCCACAGCTCTTCCATAAGAACAACTTGAAAACCTGAATGACTTGTTTCAGAGACCTTCCCATCCCAAGCACCTTCAACTCCACATCCCTAAATCCAGGTGCTGCAAGTCCACACCTGCATTGCAGTGAGATGCAAATGGATTGCCCCTTCCTTACAGGCAGGCACGTCCTTAGAGCAGGTGTTTCCTCCCTATAATGCAACTGTTTGCACTGCACACTGTGCATGACTCCTGCAGCTCATTCCTCCCTAGCAGTGCACATATCAAGAGATCCCCTGCAGGTGTGTTCCAAGCACCTATCTGAGCACCTACAGCCACTTGAGGGCTCTTGGTGACAGCCCCATCAGGTCCCCACACACCGTATTACAAAGCAAGCCCTGCTCTTCCATCGTGTGATGGGGGTGTTTTGGGTCAGTGTAGAACTTACACGCCTTTGCTGGCAGCTGTGCTGTCCTCTCCCACTACTCCAGTGGCCCATGACACTGGACTCTGACAGTGTCTAAGCAGTCAGCCTGCCTAAGTTAGCTGCTCTTGTTGGAAGGACTGGGAAAGGACCCTTTCTAGGAAAACTGCAGGAAAACTTTCTAGGAAAACTCACACATTTTGCAATTTAACCTTCACCTCTGAATGGGTTCCTGTCTCTTAAAGTTCATCCCCCAAGCAGAGACTTCTTTTCACTGTGTCACAGGTCACTGCTATGTCCTGTTTCTGAAAAGTAAAGTCAACCTTGACAGAAGTGGACTTTTCATACTATATCTCTGCCACTCCACAAACAGCCAGAGCCCTGCAGACCGGGATTTTCTTACCATTCCCAGAAGCTGTAATTAGCTATAACACATGACAAATCCTTGGAAAGCCATGCACCTCCCCACCCAGAGCATGTGAAGCTAGCATTCTCGTATTCTGTGACATTTAAAGAGGACTCTCAGCCCAGTATTTTCTTCATTAAGTTTGTGTTTAAATATATATGTATATTAAAAAAAAAAATCAGTGTGTTATTTTCTAGGTGAAAACACTCGCATATGACCAAAATAGTCATTCAGGACAAAGGCTCAGACTGCTGAGGTCTCAACCCCCTGTGCAGAGCTCTTGCCAGAGAGACTACCTGAGATATTGTCAGAATCAAGCAGCTCAACAATGCTGTATGGAGAACAATCTTCCAAGCCCAGCTTGCTGCAGAGCCAGCCACAGAATCCCTTCTCCATATCCCTGACAGCATGCCACCAGTACCCAAAAGACCATGCTACCTGGGCTACAGCTGAATACAGGCCTAGGGAGAAAGAAACGACCATGATTATAATTGGGTAGAAGATAATCAAAAAGGGACAAAAGGTGATTTTGTGCCAGAAGGTCCTCTCTTCGTTGTACACCAAGAAGATGTTGTACCATGTAATGGTTCCATAGTAGAATGAAACCACGAAGGACACTACAAAAATGATGGGGAGGCAGATGATGGTCCAGAGGACGATGTGGGGTCCTCTGTCCAACCCAACATTACATTTCTTCTTCTTCTCGGGTACATCCTCTTTAGGAGGCTCCTTTGACTTAGCCAGTTCCTGCAGCTCTTTATCCGTTAGTGTGACGTGGATGTCCACCATCTGACCCTTCTTCTTTCCCCTGGTGATTGTTCCAGTTAAGGTGACATATCGGCTGTCTAAAGGCATGCTCCAGACACCTACAACACAGATAAACCCATCTACATCAGATTTATTTTCTGTACAAAGTATTTTGTGTAAATCCTCAAAGACCCCAAAGACAATTAGATAATGCATATGGAGTTATAGTGGAAATCAAGTTTTAAAAGGTGGAAGACAAGAATGAAGTATGAAGAAAATTACCACAGAAGAAAATGGAAGAAGGGCTAATGAGGAAAAAGACAGGAATTCCAGATGATACAAATCACAAGGGAGAAGACTCCAGCATTTCCACTAGAGACAATACGTGAAGGGAAAGTGCTCCAAGTGTATTTGAGAATGAGATGAGAAAGAATAACTCAATTGAAAATGGTATGCCTATTTTCTCTGTTTCCATTGTGGATTTATTCCTGAACAGCATGGACACTTGGGATTAATTAGATAAATACCACTGAGACTCTTGTTTTGGAATAACCACATCCAGATGTGGAATTATACCTAAATAGCTAATATTTCACTTTACATTTGCACTGTATCTCAACCCAAATTAATTTCTGAAGTTTAGAAATACTTAACAAACTGTCATAAAATTATATTTGCATTTTAAGAGATCAGTAGTGGCACCAAACCAGACAGTACTGGTACATGTGTTAAAGTTATGAAGGGACTGACTTAGCTTTCAAGTGACATTGGTATAGGGTGGTCCATGCAGTGGCACTGGCCATAACTTCCCCATGGGGCTACAGTGTATTTCCTCCTGGTCTTAATTCTGACTAGCATGGAAGGAGGTCTTCAGAAACTCTTAAAAAGAGGCTGAGCAGCTTGAAGTGCTCCACAAAAGTAGGAAGGCAGCAGGTAAGTAATGAGGATAGGGTTTGGGACTGTGGGGGAATCTAGTGTATCATGGACCAGGAGCATTCACATTTAAGCCCCTCTCAGCCTGCACCGCTGACTCACAAGAGTATTTAGCCACAGGACCTGCCTTCCACACTTCTTCCCTGCAAGGGTACCCAGGACAGATAGCAGAAGTGAAAGTGACTCCAAGATGCCCCATGATGACCTTGCCAAATAATCACCCTTCAAGAGGAAGCCGTGCTGAGTGTATGCAAACAGAAGGCAACAGCAAATCCTAGATAATGAGTTAAATTCCCTATCAGAGGTAGAGCCACTAACTCCATCTGCTTCCATCCTTTCACTTAACAGGCAGTTGTTCAGGCATGGACAGTGGCTTGATCATGGCTTGGAATGACATCATTGGCTTAATGCATGCATAGCATTGCAACCAGCACATCAACCCCAACCAGCACACACATTTAAAACTAAGACTGTGGCAACAACCAACCTTCGCAAAGAACTGCAGGAGACATCCCAAATCAGCCTGTAATGCTTTCTGTTTCAGAGCATTTTCATGTATGAACTCAAGCTCTCTGCCTGCAGTCTTGGAGAGGGTTGGTCCCACAGTCACTTCCATTTGACCTTAGAGCATGATGGCATCAAAAAAACTTATGGGAAGTGTGTTCTCAGGAATACGTACCATCTGTCATAGACTGACCCAGGAACTTGGAGCCTTCCTCAGAGCTCCTCTCCCCTCCTTCTTCATCCACCTGTTCTTCTTCCACCTTATTGTCATTCTCGGACCGATACACTATTATTGACTCGGGCCGCGACTCCTTCTTCTTCTTTTTCCTCCGGTCCATAGTGGCTTCCCCATCAAAGGTGACAGTGGTTGCCACAGCCCTTCTCATTGTGCCACAGCGAGGGCTCTGGCCTCCAGACTTGCTGTCTTTCTGCACAGTCTCCTCCATCCCGCTGCTGCTCTCAGTCACCTCACCTGGCATCTTGTAGCACCTGTTTCCAATCCAACAGCACCAATCCTGCACTTAGAAGTCATTGATTAGACAATGGTCCATGGATGCTTTGTTCTGGCAAGATGTCCCACTACTGGTATCCAAACTATGCACTCCATTCCCAGCCTAAAATGAGAGAGAAGGCTGAAAAAGTGTCTTTTTCTTACCAAGCAGAAAAGATTGGCAGAATTTTCCTAAAAAGGGTTACTTCCAAGTGGTTTAAATGTCATCTAAAGATCCCTATTACTGTCCTGAACACCAGTTCTCTTACATGCATACATGTTTTGTGGTATCTAATCTATCTTGATTCTTAGGGTGCAGTTTTCACTATAACAAACCAAAGCAACTGGAAAAAGTATTAACATTTATAAGAAGGGATTAAACATAGCCACCTTACTGGATTAATTTAACATTCCTCTTTAATGCTAGAAACAATCAGAAGACAATAGTTTTGGCCAAAATGCATCAGAATAAAGGATTGAAACCACAGATGAAAAAGAAGTTGACTGATTTAAGGGACTGGCCTAGAGACAACTGCAACAGGAACACTGTGCTTGTCCAGCATTATGACAGCTACACTGGTGCCAGCCTTTCTCATTTTGAGTGTCTAATGATTTACTCCCCTTGGCAAGGATATTACAAAAATTAATCAGATTATGTCAAAATGAGTGATGTTTCAAACCTTAACAATTTAGCAATATGTAGTGTTGCCATACTTTAAAAATACAGTATATATAGTGTATTTAGAGCAAAATTATTATTATGACGACTTTGCTGGAGAGGGAATTGGGAACCACAGCAAATTCTTCTGATTGCGCAGAGAAAACAACACAACTCTTCACAAATCTTTGTAACAAATATAAAGACTCGATTTTTTGCTCCTCATTCAAGCAAAGTTAACAGCAATATCAAGTGAAACTGTCATCTATGGGAAAGCTGCCTAAGTAAAAACCACATAATTAAACATGCATCGAGGCAGACAAATCCTGCTCCATGAATATGGAAAAAGGATTATTTGTTCTCAGATTTCATAACATTTAAGAAACTGACTGTGCCAAGTCTTCATGAAGCATTTCGGTACAAATCTGAATACAATGAATAACATTTTAACAACTCTGAAGAGCTCTGTTGAACATTTACATGAACATTTATATTTAAAAGAATGCATCTGACCAATAATTAAGCTTCTACCTAGTAACCAAATCTTTCCTTTAACAGGAAACAAGAAACACAGGTATCATAGTTTATAGCCCACACAATGCTGGGGAAATGGTTTTACTTGAATGCATGACAGAAAACAGTTGAGCATTTTTAAATTTGGCAGTATGGTCCTGGTCTTCCCACAGATCTAAGATTTTGCTAATCTGTTTTGAAATTCTGTGCAGAACTTTAGATCAACTATTTATGCCTCGTACACTCACACACACCACACCCACACAAAACTTTTAATTGTATCACTTTAACACCTAAGACTGTGCCCAGCTGGCTCTATGAAGCCTTGCAGAATTCAACAATTCAGATTATTTTTGTGCATTATAGAAAATAAATCTTCCCTGGTGATCAGGAGACACATTAAATGGACTTTTAAAAGCCACAAGATTCAGCATACCCCAGAAGCCAGACCACTTCTAAATCACTGGGCAGAGAATATTTTGTTTAGCTTTGCAGCGTGGCTGGGAAGAGTCTGTTTAGACTGCCATCTCACCTGCCATAAAAAATTAATGTATGCCTAAAGTAGCACACATACTGGAAAACAGAAATTCACGTAAGCTTTTGTTTGTTGGTTTTTTAAAAAAATGCCTTTGGGGTAAATCGAATGAATTTATGCTATGGAATAAACTCACTCTTTGTAGTAAATTCATTCAGGAGGTGCAACAGGCTCTTAACATTTTTCTCTGAAAATCAGCTGTAAAATTTCATGGTTTGCATCTATAAAATCCTGAAATTATGTGATTGAGCCTAATGAGCCCCTGAGACAACAGTGAGATTCTGCTTCCAAAAGTGAGGAAAACAGGCCTGGAAACAGGGAAACCAAAAGCATCACTTCTGGAATAATCTACTAAAAGTCTGGAGACACACAAGTTGATTAGATTCCCAAAGTTCCTGGCTGTAGTTCCATGTTCAGTCCCTACTGACTTGAGAAAGGGATGACTTGCAAGTAACATTTAAAAATAACACAAAGCTACAAGCAAACATTTGTGGTTGGGCTTTTTTTTTTTTAAATTGATTCAGCTGTGGCCTTGCTTAAACTCACAGCAGATAAGCTAATGTCAGTTCCCAGTGGCCAAAGTCCAAAGGACTATGTCAGCCTTGACTATGCAAGGAGCAAGGTGATGTCCTTTTTGAACCTCTCACAGACAGGCGCTGGCAATCTGTGTCCTGTTCTTGTGCTCAGCAGGCTGGCAGAATGCTCATTAATGACCAGAAGATGCCTATGATCCCCGAGTTATTTTGCTATGTCTAATGTTCCCACCCCACTATAGCAGCTACTGCCACTGTGAGTTACCACCAGGACTAGAAACACCTCCACAGCAAGGTAATCTGAGAGTGGCAGCTCAGTTTCTTCTCCTGCCGACAAAAGGAGAGGGAATGGGCAATGGGGGACAAGCCCCTAAGAAGCACTGTCGCTGTGGCTGAGTCAAAGCCCTTGAGATAAGGAAGTGAAGGAGCCCAGATTATTCTGCTTAAGGCACAAGAAGGTAAAATCTGATATCAGTCTGTCTACATCAAAACCAAAAGCATGAAGGAGATCCTTGTGATCCAGCAGAGGAGGATGCAGCAAGATAAAACAGAAATACAGGGCAGACGTTAGGTAGGTGTTTTAACCAAGTGGGTAGGTGTCGCTTGGTATACCATCACTGGAAACTTCCAAATCTGGACTGGCTATCTTGGCAGAATTTTGGTCACCTGCACTTGACCAGAAGAGGGGAAGTCCTCTGGTTTGCACTAGGGAGTAGTCAGATTGAGGATCACAAAGATCCCTCCTGATCTTATGTCTGTTCTCACAGTACATGCTTATTTTTCTCTCATCCGTTTCCCAGTGAAGCGGCTGGAATATCCCCTGCTAGCTGGTCCAGAACTTCTGAACACAGCACTTCAAAATACCACCATCAGCCCTACATCCCACAGCAGTGCTGCTGAGTAGAACAAGTTCAAGCCTCAGTCCCATTTTTCCTGGGAATATTTTCTCTGTAGTTGCAAACAAGAAATGGGCTCTTGCAGAAATCACAGTAGTGTGCACAGAGCTTAATTTTTCTCTCTTCCCTTTCTTTACAACTTCTAAGAATAAGGCCAGCCCTCAGCACTACACAGCTGTCCACAGCACGAGTTCCTTCAGCCATACACCAAAATCTGCACCCCTTAAAAGCCTTGCTGTGGAGCTGAAACATTAACAATTGCTGTGCATCTCATACTAGTGGTGTCTCCCATGTGGGAGCACAGGGGCAGACAGGAATCTAAGAACTGTCCATGGGAGGGAAGGAAAAGAAATGGTCATATTTCAGAGATAGCAAGGCCAGTTTATTAGCCAAACAATTTGTTATTAATCTCCATATGAAAACAGATGGAGAACCCTGGGGAGGCGGCTCTGCAAAAACACTCTGTAGCGTAATTTTTAGAAGCACAGTCTTCTGTTACTATGCAGGAAAGCTACGGCTGCTTATGCTTCCTGTGACAGTAATAGTCTTTGACACACAAAACAGGAGCCTAAAAGCTTGGCCTTGCACCATTTAGGTCAAAGGACGCTTCTTCCATTGGTTTTCAGGGTTTGATCCAGCTGCTAACAGAAGAGAAATTATCTGGTTTGAATGCAGACGGGAAGGAAGAGCCTTCCTGCAAGCTAATAAAATCCTTGATCTTAAATCCCTGCTACAGCACAAGTAACCTTTTTATAACTGCTCAGAGCAGATATGAGAGGAAAAAATGTAGACGGTAAGCAGCAAGGAGCATAAATTTTTATTTTTATAGTCACATAAAATGTACAACACATAAGAAGAACTGGCACTGTGTCTTCACTCATATCATGCAGGGGTTGTCTGCAGAAACAAAAAAACAACCTGTGCTGTAAAAGCACTGTGATTTATGCAGGATGGGGAAGAGATGAAGGGAAATTTACCCCAGAGACACACCTTGAGAGAGCTTCCCAGCCACAGATCTTCCTTTGCTTGCTGCTTTTACGCCATAACCTCTGCATCCCCAGTCCCATCTCCACTCAACTCTGCCTCTGATTTTGTGCATGTGCACGTGTGTGATTTTGGGCATGCATGTTACCCAAAGGATCTTTTCCAACCCCTAGTATTTTTAAAGGGATTATTTGCTGGCAGACTGTACCCCTATGAAAAAGAGGTGTTATTAGATGCATCCAGCTGTTCAGGACAGATCTGTCTGTCACCAGCAAGTTGTGTTATGACGAAATGCATTGGTCTAATGCAGAATATCCAGCCCCCAGGCCCTGGAAAAACATGTGACAAGACATACATAAGAAAGCACATTTAATTCACACATTATGTAGGAAAAGGGCCAAATGGTAAGGCTCCCTCCACAGCTTTGGATCTGTTTTAAATACCTAAATGACTTCACATTATCTTTCACATATGCATCCTTGCCTGCTAAAACAGAAGATGTCTGTCTCCTCTTTATTTCATGGTGAAATAGCTCAAACTAGATTGCACAGTTACTTGAATCTAGCAAATACTCAAGGCTGTGATGAATGACATATTAGAAGGTGAGGCAAGAACAGCTCCTCCCTATCAGTACCAGGGTCTGTGCAGCTTATCGTGAGCTTGACAGGGGGATTTATCTCACTGAAAATTATAAAATATTATTTTTAGCCATACAGATTCTTCACCAAGCAGCTCCTTCTACAGGAAGGAATGTCTAAGGGAGGAGGGAAAAACTACCCCTCCTGGCAGTGGCTGATTTCAGACTGCATTAAGTGTCTGTGTAAACAACAGCAAGAGATGCAAAGGGAAACATCTACCTCTGCCACCCCAGCAAGGTAAAAGAAAGCAAACAGCAAAGTTCAAAGCTCACATCCATCTTTCCCTCCCTGCTTAATGCACAGGCTTCCAAGCACTTTCATTTCTTGGAAAGAGAAACCAGAAAGATGACCATGCTCTGGGCGTGCATCCAAGCAGGAGCAGACTTCAAGCTGGAATGCCAAAAGCAGAGGATGGCACTGAGCACCCAAGCAGAGGGGATAACACAGTAAGATGACTCAAGTCATCAAAAACTTTAGAGGTGTTTGCTAATGGAGCCCTCCATGTTCCATGCCTAACCCTCAGGAGCAGAGGGTGCTAAAGGCTCAAGCTAAAAGCAAAGGGAGGCGTGGGCAAGGAGCATGATTTCTGCGGGCGAGCACTGACAGACCCCAGTTTGCCCAGTCCCTCCAGTTTATCTCAGGCACAGGGCTCCTGCCTGCTGGCAGGTGCCTTTAGTGCCAGCACCGCACCACATCATGAGCCAAACCTGCTGTGGCCAGCTCAGCTCCTGACCATCACTGGAGCTGCAGCAAGACTGGACTTGCTTGGGTGTGGGGTAAGGGCTTCCTGGCTCCCGGGGCCATGCTGGGTGGCTCAGGACCCTTGCTCTCCTTTCCATCCTTCCACGAGACACCCAAACGCTCGCTGACAGCATTCTACAGATACAGACAAAGCACCAAAAAAGAGGAGTGGAGAAATGCATTCCACAGTATCACTATATTGTTTCTGAATGACATTTCCCAAGTATTTTTTTTAAAAGTCAAGGACATTTTACAGAGTATCTGTTTTATGAATCAGTTCTTTCTTTTTCCTTTGCTGTTCCATAACTTTTCCAAATGTCACAGAACAATAACTGCTATGTCAATCACTTATTACTGAAGACTGGAAGACAGCATACAAGAATAGCGGAACATTTTTACTTTGTATTAAATGGAATGCCCAATCAATTTTCTTGCATACCAACTTTTTAAAAATCCCCCAAGTGTACTGGTCTATCTTTTTTGGAGCAAAAGCTTGATGTGCTATCTTGCCCTTGTCTTGCCACTTATTTGAACGGACTGCTAGAAGAAAGAGAAATTGAGATAAAAGACACAAAGCTTCCCACTGCCTCCACATGGATGATATCTGTTTCTTTATGTTTATTATACTATGCTAAAAATGTCAAGGAATGGCACGTTAGCCCTTAACGAGAACCAAGGCTTTAAAAGGAGCCTGACTTGGAGATGGAAGGTTTGAAATCTTCAAAGCAAACCAAGCATTTAGATATGAGTCTTGAATAAACTCAACCAAAGTCCCTGAATCTTGTAGGAAAAAGAATATTTCAACCATAAAGTAGACACACTTTCTCTGTTCCCCTGCTCTACCCCTCACTTCTGGATTTGCCAAGAAAAGGCCATCCTGCACCTTGAAACAGCAGGTGCTCATTGCAATCCCTACCCCGTCCCCCAGGTCACTGCCAGATCACACTGTACCACAGGAACAGCTGAACAAAGCCAATCCCACCAACTTTAGTCAAACATCTTGCCTCCACAGCAGTGCCTTTAGGCTGGGATCAAGTGGAGCATCTATTTTTATTGGTATAAGACCCAACTTGTCCTTGGTTGGGATTGGAAGATGCACTGGGAACTGGCTGCATACCCAAACCAGAGCTGTGCCTCCTCCCCTCCAGGCATCCAAGCAGATGCCTAGAAAACAGTAACAAGCAAGTGAGTAGTACATGAGAACAGAGCTGTGAGCCCAGAGTGCAGAGAAAACACCTTCAACACAGCATATACACACACATGTGGAAGTAAAAAACACTGGGAGTTGCCCCAAGGCCATGAAACAGCAGTGGTGGGTGTGAAGCACCTGTGCTAACACAGGACTTCTGCTACAGACCTGGCAGGGGATGCCAGTGAAGAGCTCCAAGACCTCCATCACGCGGTGCTCTCCAGAGACGGTTTCAGTGCATGCTGGACTCTTTTCTGACCTTTACAATAACTAGAAACAAAGACCCTGGTTAGCACCTCAGGCTCTTTTTCCTTCCTTCCTACTCAGAAGATCCCTGACCATCTCAGTCTCAGTCCCCTTTCCTGCCCTGCTCTGTACTGGCAAGATCAAGCACGCCAGTGCTTTACTCTGACAAGATGAGGAGAAACCACACATTGAAATACCTGCAATTAGAGAGGAAGCACTTGCAGCCATACAGCCTAATGGAAAACACAGTCAATTGTAAATCCAGTCTGGAAAGCAGTATCTGAAAAATACCAACAACAAAGTACATACATCCTGTGGTTCTTCTTTAGGCAAGATATTTGGGGGCTTTAAATCAGAGCTTTCTCTGAGTAACACCTGGCTGCAGCCCAGGAGTTGCTGGAGTTGCACAGAGAGAGAACTGGAATATTCCCTGGGGAGTGATTCAGGATTGTTTAATGCATTGCACAGTAAATATAATCTAAGATATTTAGACAGTATCTCCAGCAGCAAGAATGACTTGGCTCAGGGGAGTTGTGATTGGATACAAGTGCAGATAGAGACCCGCAATGCCAGGATATTAAAAATGCAGCACTTTGAGTTGCAGACAAGTGAATGCTTCAGTATCATTTGTATGGTATTAGCAGGGTGTGTGATTGTTTAGAAAAGCTATCTAGGTACCTGTTTCAAACTGTTTGATGCTGATATTCTAGATCTTGCACCACCACGAACTCTGCTTTGGGTGGGATATCTGTCTTGGTATCTCCTGCATTTTTTCACTGGAATGAAATTCCTAGGGATAACAATAAAAGATTGTAAAATCATTATTATCTTCTAATTAGACTGAAATCTCCCAATATATGGATGAGAGTAAAGAGCCTTTCCAGAGAGGAAGTCCCTAAAAACATGAATTGACCAGAAAGCCTGAACATCAGCTGGGGCTGACCAGGAGGCAGTTCTGACAGGGAAACCAGAAGCCACAAAACAGAAAGGCTCTCACTTGCTGTTGGGAGATGATGAAAGGAAAAGCAGCCTCAGGAGAGAATGTACAGACAGGAGGTGAAAGTAGCAGGTATTTCCAAAGAAGCCTGTTGCATAATCCCATGGAATGGTCCAGAGGGGTAAGGACACAAATTCACACCGGCTTTCATTTGGTTTTGGCTCAATCCAAGCATTTATTCTAATAGGTATGCAGAGGGAAGAAATTATTGTTGTTACACTCTGTGTGGTTTGGTATCCCAGGAGAAGATAGATATGAACCTGAAGCATCCATAAGAGTGGGATCTGGGAAAGCAGAGCCTAATAGAGTGCAAGCCTGCATTTTTCTGAAGGCTAACTAGCAGAAATCCTCTGTGAGAAACTAACCTTAAAGTTTTATAATGAAAAGCAATAAGATGCTTTTCATTAAGTCTCCTCTGCTCTCACCTTTGTGAGACTGCGGACCCCAGGAATACCTCTCACAGGGTTTGGATCCTGTGGAGGTTTCTCACCTGTTTGGAGCCATCTCTTTTTTCACATCAGGTTGGTACTTAACTACTCTTGAGACCTTCCCCCTTGCCAGCGTGGATTCCGAGCTATGGGAGGGCACAGACACCCTGAAGGACAGCATGCCATAAGGAATTCTCAAGGCAGTACATATCAGTGCCAGGGTTTTTAAAGCATGGCAGCATACTGGACTGGCAGGTGTCATCCGCTGAATAGCCGAGCCATAGGCTGGCAAAGCACAACGTCAGCTTTGGACAAAAGTAGCCTTTTCTGAAAACGCAGTTTCCTATTCATCTCAATAAATCGAACTGCTTCATTCAAAGCCAAGACACAATCTGGGAGCTGTAAAAACAGGAAGTCTAGTTTTTCCTCTTCAATATGTAAATAAAAAAGTAGATGTTCAAGAATGACATATGCTAATCCCACAACTCCAAAGGAGCTGACAACTGGAAAAAACTACAGATGAATTATTTTTTTGTCATTCTGACAAATGTTGATGTTTTAAGCGATAGTTATACCAAGGCAAAAAAATTCAAATGGTTAACTTCAAAAAACGAAAATTAAGACTCCAAGGCTTTAAATGTAGATTTATTTTCTTCCAAATACAAGCTGACACATACTGAAAAAATGAATAAAAAATAAGCTGTCTAATCAGATGCTATTTTCTAACACATAAAAATTAGAATCTTAACATTAAGTTTGTAGAGTAACATCAATATGTAAAAGCCTTATGCTTACTGAATTTACCACTGTGTCTGTGTGTAGTGACAGACCGACATGTTTTAATCTACCAATAAAAGAAAAGTAACATTCCTTTGTGATTAAGAAAGTACAAGCATATGAGAAGATTAAAATTGATTTTAGTTAATAAGATTTTCTTCCTTTCAGCTTAAATAATTTTGAATTTCAACCACTGGGGTCAAATCGATTCACACAAAGGTACAGTTTGAATCCTTGGTCCAAAGGCAACGCACACAACAGTGACAGAAGCCACTGCCTTGCTGAAAATGTCCGTGAGCATTGGTTATCCCAGCTCTATTCTTTGTGGATACATTTAATACCAGAAGGGGCTACCCTCCACTTAATGCCAAGGAATGGATGTCTCCTTTTTCCTCCTCCTTCCTCTACAGTCTTTATGCCTTTCTCCTCCCACCCATCACTCACAGAACTTTAACTCATGTGTTCAGCCCCTTATTTATGGCATTTCTGTGAAATTCCAGAAACCAAGCAATATATCCTGATAGGGAAGAAAAATTCTTTGATAGTGCTCTCCGTGAAGAACACTGAAGTCAAGGAGGTCACATGAGTAGAAAGGCCCACCAGATTTTCCTTGGAGCCATGCAGTTCAGTTGGGATGACAGGCAGGTTGGAATATGAAAATCTAATTCACTAGCTCAGATGAGTGCTTCTCCCTGGGATTAATTAATGACTGCTCTGATACGGCCTGCCTAAGATATGCAGGGCAGCCAGAGACAGTTAATGCGGATGTGTGAAGTCTCAGATTGTGAAAGATAATTAAAGGGAGGGGAAAAAAATGTTTGCAGTGTCACTCACGGTGCTTCACGTTTTGCCTCCAGAAAGTGGAATGCTTTAAAACATTGAAGTATTCTGCAAACATTGACCCATCCAGAATGGGCAATTTTGTCTAACAGTTGCCTTATTGGCCTAAACCAGCATGCAGAAATCCACTCCTGTCTTGTCACCCTTTGCTGAATGAGTTTGGACAAAATGTTAACTTCTCCATGCCTTCCCTTCCGTGGACATAAAAGGAGGTTATACAGCTTCCATCGGAACACATTGAACTTAAGGATAAAGATGTTATCCTAAAACTGTCCCCGATTTAAAGTATTAAACCTTAAAACATGCTCTTTGAAAAATAAATAAATTTGTTTCACAAATGAGAAACCCAAACCAGACTCAATGATTCTCCCACTTTACTTATATGTCTTTAAAAAGAAATTTAAAACTCACTCTCTTCTCACATTAGCCAACTCTCCTAAGGCAAAAATAACGAGACAAAATTGAGACATACTTTCAGACATCTCTTCTATTGAAAAGGACAGAGGAGATGCCTGGAAAGACACTGAACATGCACACACATGCTGCTGGGTACATCAGCGCTGGTTAAAATCACCTGCAATGGACAAAGATGCTCTGTCACTTCACTGCGGGATAGAAAGGAAAATAACGTTGCCTGTCCTCTGTGTCAACTGAGCAATTAATACTGAGCTTAGTTAGGGCCATTTTAAGGGGCCAGGAGAGGGGGGACGGACACCACCACCACCACCACAAAGGCATTTTAGCCCAAAATGACTCTACTGGGGACATGGTAAACGCTATCACCTCAGCCTTCACGGTCTCTTCCCGACAAAGTCCATGCCCGGAGAGAGGATTCCCCGCCCGCGGGTCGGTGGCAGGCGCGCACCAGCACCCTCCTCTGCTCCGTGCCACCCTCGGGGCACTCCACCGGCTGCTCCCGGTGGGGCTCCGCTCCCGCTGCTCCTCGGGGCGCCTGCCCGCGTCACGGGGAAGGTCACCCGAAGCGGAATAGAAAACCACGGCGACCCGTCCCTTGCAAGCAGACGAGCCCGCGGCTGAGGGCAGGTGGGCGCTCACTGCGGGGCTGCAGCGGCGACCCCGCGGCGCCACCGGAGGCACCGACCCCTCCCGGGCGCTGAGCGGTCTCTGCCCCGCGGGGTCGGACCCGGGCGATACCGGCCGCGAACAGCCGCCCCCTCTCCTTACCTGCCGCCCCGGTACCGCGCTGTGCCGCGCCGCAGGACCAAGGCACCGCTGCCACCGCGGGCACC
>VXBT01009887.1:1856088-1879401 GCA_013400235.1 Oriolus oriolus | reverse complement strand
TCGCCATCGTCACCGGCGGCGGCACCGGCATCGGCAAGGCCATCGCCGCCGACCTGCTGGCGCTAGGTGGGCGCGGGGCGGGCTCCGCAGGAAGCCCCGGTGGGGCAGCGGGGCGAGGCGGGTGCTGGGCGGCCGTCAGGGAGTGCCCGCGGGCCGTGCTGCGTTTTGGGGGCTGGCGGCGCTCGGGGATGGGGTGCGAGGAGCCCGTGGGTGGGACATTGTGTCAGGGTCGGTGAATAGCAAGGGGCACCAGGTGAGGCTGATGTGGGGCTGTGCTTTTTGGCCCGCTGGCCCATGAAACACTCGCTGTTTTAAACAACAGAGGTCAGTGAGGTTATGTTAAACCAGGACCCTTTCTCTCAGACTCTCCCTTCAGTGAGTTCTCATTTTGGAGGATTTACGAGGTTGTTGAACCTTGAGCCTCACGGAGCAATATCCTTGAACTGCTGTCCGCACAGTAACATGTTAGAGACGTGGCGTTTCTCCCAGTGCCTGCGACAGGAACCTCCTGAAATTGAACAGCATCTTCATCATGCACGGCGGGGTTTTCTTTCCACGCTGAGTACAGAGAAGTGGTAAAACCTGGAGTGAAAGGCAGTCTCCTGACTTTCTGGTGCGAGGCCAGGAGAGGTTGAAATGACTCCTACATCCACCTTGCAACACCTTTCCTGCAGATTTCAACATCAATTCTAGGGATCATCGGCATCAGGCTGGGTGTGGATAGTTTTCTTGTCGTGATTGGATTCAGCGCCTTCCGAATACAAACACTAGTGTTATACGTCTCGGTGTCGCACTCCCGTGGTTTGCATTGTTGGAATGTGCACCACTGCACTGCATAGTAAAGAGCTTTCTTTGTTAAGGCTGCGCTGGGAGACATCTCTGCCTCTCCTGGCCTTTGTGCCCCAGCTTTCTGCTTGCTTTGTGGAGCTGAATGGAGGATTAGTTCTGTTACCTCTGTATTACTGGGGAACTAAGCTTTTTTTTTTTTCAGGTGTCCTTACATACTGCTTGAAAGAGGTGCTTTTTTAAGCATCATCACGCTGTTGGTTGATGATGTTACCCAGTTGCCTTAAAATTGTGCTTAATTTGATCTTTGTTGTTTTTTTCAAGCAAAATATAAATAACAAAAGTGCATCCGTAACAGCCTAAATAGAACACAGTAGAAAACCGATCTCTACAAAGCACATGAGAAAAAATGAAGAAAGAGCTATACAGGGCTTAAGTCTGAGTAACCTTCCTTGCCTGTAGACTTGCTGGTTACTCCTGACAAGATGATGATTGGGAACTATTTCCATGTATACCCTGCACTTTAGGTAAGGGGGACTGGTTCCTACAGGCATAGGAGCAGTGATAGATAATGCCAGTCATTATATACATTGTTTTTATAACCAGTTTTCTTTGAAGCCTTCTGGGCAAATTTAAACCTTTTATCTGGAAACTTGTGCCCTTTCCCCTGACCTTATCAGGAAATGGTCTGGTCATTCTTTGTGAAGAAAATTAAATGACTTAGTGTCAGTTTGCACAGTAGGTACCAAGTGTTCCTCAGTGATTAGAGTCTCGCCCTCTCCCAGTTAGTATATTTAGCAAAAATATAGTCTTTTACTGGACCTTATTCTGTATCACTGTGTGTATTAATAAGCGCTTAAGTTGGTAAATAGAACTGGGCTACCGTGATTCAGTATTTTGTGGTAATTGGTAATTGTGTGTGGCATTTTATGAACTTTGTGTTAGGTGGGTGGTTGCGCAACTGACTGGAGTTCTTAATTTAAAAAAAAACCAGGAGACCTCAGAGACTACTGTCTTTATATGTGTTGTTTTAAGATGGCCACCAATTAAAGATGAAGCTCCTATTCCTAAGGATATGTATTTGTAACCTTTCCTTCTGGAAGAATTAAACTCTATTTTTAGTTTTTTTTTCATACATAGCTTCACAAGACAGCTTGAGTCAAATGAACAGCTTGCTTCTCTTTCCTCCCACTAGTTATTTTGAGTTGATTCTTGTGTTTGCTTGATCACATGAGAGGCCAGATTCCACTCTGCAACAGAGGGGGTAAAAAAAACCCCACACCTGGCAAGATGTTAACTTTGTCTTTTTTTTTTTCTGGCTAGTTGAGGATGGTTTATGTTAAAGCAGATGAGCAGCAGACCTATATGAAGAAGGGATTACTTCTGCTGAAATGCTAAGATTATGGAAGGAGCAAACTGGGAGGAAGACCTCCTTGCCTGCTTGGCATGGAAGCTAGTAATTTGCTTATCCATTACATGAAATTGCATGCCTGCTGGATTTGCACTAGGAATTAATTTGGTGTCCTTTGGTTTAGTCTATGTAGTAGCAATTGCTGAAGCCTTAAAGCTGTCCTGAGTCCACTGGTGTGACAGAAGAAATGGGACTGGTTGTAGTGTGAGTGCTTGACTTAAATTTGGCACCTGCATTGTTTTTTCTCTGTAGAATGAGTCCTTCTGCCTCCAAATGCTGGGAAAAAAAAAAGAGTACTTGAGCTCCTGCCTATTTTTTTTCCTCTCTTTTCTGCAGCTAGGATTCTGCAGTGCCACAGGGAGGGCTCTGTTCCTGCTGTCTGTAGTCTGCAGATAGGGATTAATCTTGGGAGGCTATTATCCTTTCCGTCAGTCTCTGCAGAGTTAAAAAGCAGACCATTACATTTGGTCACGGCTTGTCAAAATTACAGCCAGTTGTACAGGAAGATTATTTTTGTGGTTTTAAGAGCAAGCATTTTTTAGTAATCAAGACCTGCTGAAACATCTTTAAATCACTTAATTGATAAACGAGGCAGCTGTGAGCAGAGGCAGCAGAAGCGATGTCTGAAAGCTGCTTTGCTGACTCTGCAACTCACAGGCTATCTTCCCTTCTGCAGGAAGGAGAGGAAACCTTGTGGACATTTTTTTTAATTGCTCTTTTCCTGGCACAGAGGGATCTTGTTGCTAAGAAGCACCTGACATCAGTCATTTCTCTCTTGCAAGAACTTCACCACTGTATTTTCTAGTCAGTGACTAATAAATGCACATCCTACAAGATATCTCCATGATGTTACTAAAAAAAAAAGCATGATTGTGTTAGCTGAAGGATGTTTCATTTTGTCTCTACAGGTTGCAGTGTTGTTATTGCCTCTCGTAAATTTGACCGATTAAAAGCTGCTGCAGAAGAACTGAATAATAGATTTGCTTCCATGAGTCCTGCCAAAGTGACTCCCGTAGAGTGCAATATCCGCAAAGAAGAAGAGGTAAAGATTAGTGATCTTGTTCTGGGGCTTATCAAATATCAAAAGCATATTGTGTATATAAATTCTCAGATCTCCAAAGATCTCTGGCCTTCTCGAAAGTAGCTTAGATCAGGGGAGAGGTGGAGCAAAGCTCGGTTAAATTGATCTGGATAGATGTGCTTCCCAAGGGAAGACATTTGTTAGCCACCTAAGCAAAAAAAACATTTATAAATATTGGCAAATATTTTTCTGACCGTGCTTACATATTTCAGATATTTCTGGGAGATGCAGGCCTTGGAACAGGCATGTTCTATAGCGAGCCAGAGCCCACTTAGCATGATTCTTTGTCACATTGCTGTGACAGAAGTGAGGGGGTGTAAACTTGTGAAGATGGAGACCTCAGAATAGTTCCTTCAAAAAGGAAGGCATAGCATGGAATCTTTGTGCTTGTGACTTGACACAAGTGCCCTGCATTGCCAGTTTGGCTTGTATTAAAGCCAGAAGACCCCACAGATATATAGTATTTTAGCCATGTTTGAAATTTTGGTTACGGTTTGAGGCGCACCTCATTGCGAACTCTATCGCTATTCAAGTTGATTTTTTAATTTTTCCTCCATATTACAAAAAATGGAAGATCAAGAGCAGAAGTACATAATCCAGGTTCTTCAGAAGTCTGCATGTACCTCCTAGTTCTTTTAATCTCTGTAATAAAATATTTTAAAGTGTAACTTCAGGTTGGATTTTTAACTTCTTGAAGATAGCTAGAAAATCTTCGAATAACCACTGATTGCTACATTTTTCTAAACCTCTCAAAGTCTCTCTTAACCTAAATATTAATGATCTTCAGTGGCTATGAAGATTCTGGAAATATCCTAACATGTAACCATAAAACAAATAAAAATAAAAATTCTTCCCTTGTGGAACAGTTCGTGCCATGAAACATTTATCGTGATCTACTCAGACTTTCTCTCCTGAAGGAGATGAACCCTGGGGCTGTGCAGTATGTCACTTCACCTACCAGTGAATTTTAGGTTTGCATTTACTGGCATCAGCGGTGCAACGTAGTAAGTTATGGCAGAAGTCAGAGGGCAACTTGCATGATTAAAGCTACAGGAAAGAAAAGAGGTAAAGAGGAAAAAAGGTTTAAGCCTTTTTTTCAGGTCTATTTCTTGCAGAAAGTGGTCTGGCATGCTTAATAACCTTCTGCAGGTGAATCTTATTTCTGTACCAGTCTGAAATTGATTAGTGGGAACTGCAGAGTTCTGTGAAATGCTATGGGGCTTGGATGGTGAAATATGGTAATCTCCACTAAACTACCATTCCTTCTTTGTTTCCTTTTTAAGTGTGGCTGAATACCTATTTGACAAAACAGGCTTAAGTGGCTTTGGAAATTTTTGATGGTGCTTTTCAAGCCTTCTTTATAGTGCTGTCTAAAGTGTTTAGGTGTTATTCTGTGTTAGAGGTAGCCATGCTGATACTCCAAGAAACATCTGTCTTTGCTATTACCCTGCAGTTTTATCATAGAATTGTCGTGTTTCCAGTTTAGTTTTAAACTCTACCCATTTACAGACACACCAGAACTTTCCTAGAACTTTTTGTATGATATTGGTGAAGCTTCTGTTGGATGTCTCCTGCCAGTGGAAGTTCTCTTCAACCATTGTCCTTTCATGTCTGTTTCTATTGAAGAGAGGCTTCAGAGGAAGAAGGCAGATTAAACTCCAGTCTTGAACTTTTCAGTCATTGATTTAGTCTTACAGTTTGACTCACTTCAGTTCTCCAACTGCTCTTACTTCTTGCTTTTGAAGTCCTATTTAGAAAAAAATTGCTATGAAAATTTCATAAGCCTTTTGCTGAAAATCAGAATAAGAAATGCAATTTGTGTTGCATATTAACATAAGAACTTGTGTACCTGTTAAATATTTCTCCATTCCCGATGCCCATCTCCAAGACCAGATTTTTTATTGGTTAGAGACATCCTGTGATTTTTTTTTAGCTTGTGCCTTTCTGGCTCTGTTCTCTTCTGTTTATGCTGAGATTCTCCAAGATTGCTAAATCCTGGCCATGTGTTACTTAATTTCTAAATTTACTGTTGGACCAGAAATTTGTGTTTTCAGCTCTTAAATTTGTAGTGAGGATAGCACTTCCTTACACTTAGGTACTTTGGTTTGTAAGTTGAAACTAGATAAACTCATTAACAATTGTTAACTTACACTGCTAAAAACTGTCAGAACTGAGCCGTATGGCAGGTTTTCCACAACCCACTGCTTACTATTGCTTATTTATTATGTTTCCTAAGAGCAGCAATGATGAAAAGTACTTTTTTCCTAATTTGCACTTGCTTGCCTTGTGGAAACTAGAGGAAAAGTGCCTTTGGGCTTTTACTTCGATTCGAAGAGTATTGTACCTCCACTTTCAAAACTTACTCCATTCTTAACTTGATTTTTAGTGCCTGGGACTTGGAGTCATAGGAACAGGGATCAGTAAAAGATGTCGTTGAGGATTTTTCTAGGAGGCAAATATTGAGTAGAGGCAACACAGTAATATAACTCATTTCAGTATTTTCACAAATACAGGAAGAGCTTCCTGTTGCAGTGAAGAGGGGATGAGAGGGCATGTGAACTTTTAGGTTCCCTCACAAAAGAAATAAGACTTGTACAACTGTGTTGGCTCTGTATGCTACTCGTTAGTGATGTTACAACTCACTGTTTGCTTTCAGCTTAGTATGAGTGAAGAGTATTTACCTCAGAAATCACGGGAGCACGTTGTTGGGTAGAGAGGACAGCCTCTGCAAGAATTCCGTGTGAGTCACTACATCTTCCTTCTTAGCTCTTATACCAGATACCAAAGACCATGTGCAGGAGAAAAACATTATAAATGTTTCAAGAAGAGAAAAAAACCTTAGGAGTTCAAGCCCCCTTAGATGTCAGAAGTGATCCATCACAAGCTTCAAAGCCCAGGAAGTTTCATGAAGAACTACATAATTCATTTAATATATCATTCTCTCTGGCATCTCACTGAAGTCTTTCTAAGAGTAAATCTTTATTTTAAAGGAAAACACTGTGATCACCTGTAGGAACAAGCCATTTGTTCTTATTATAGCAGTCCCTCCTTCTCCCTGAGTTGTTCCGCATTTCTCTAAAGGCCCCTATGAATTTTGTCCAGTTTATAAACTGGAGGGAGGGAGTTTGAATAGGGAAAATTTAAGGAAGATGAAGGTGCTTTCAAATTGCCAGAAGATTATTTTTTGCCTCCTACTGCAAATCTTAAAGTAACTGACCTGCTTTGAAGATGACACGGTTCGTGCCTCTAGTTTGGATCTGTGAAATTCAAGCATTAGAAGGTTCATCCTTCGTCATGTAGTCCAGTGTGTTTGTTAGAGCTCTTTCTGGCCTAGGAAGAAGCAAAGAGAGTGCAGTGAATTAATTGCTGCAGAAGCTTGATGGCAGATATCATGGGAACAGCTTAATGAATTCACATTTTTAAGTCTCTAAATCTTCATCCTCAGAAGCCCTTTTGCTTTCTAGAAAAGCTTACTTTTTGTTTAATGTGCAAGAAATAATCCTGCTTGATGGAGGATTTTCAACCACTGCATAACCTGTAAGGCTTATTTTTGTCATGAGTTGCTGCTGCTTTAGACTGGTTTTCCACTGAATGCTCTGTAAAAGAGAAAAAAACTGTTTTATTTTTAAAATGAGAGAGTGGAGGGTTCTGAGATAAGAGGGCCTGAGGTTTCTCTGTTCTGTCATCAGAATATATTATATTCTGTCATGGACTCTTATCCTGGAGCAGTGATTGTGCACCTGTTCCCTTTTCCTGTGGTTTGGAGTGCATATAGCGATAGATAATGCTTCTTAGTGATTATGAAGCTGAAGTGATTTTATTGTTTGCATATATGCTGGCACTGCCCTCATAATGTGTTGAGAGCAGATCGGTTTGCTCTTGCTAGGATGCAAACCAGACAGCTCTGTGTGCGTGTGTATCTTTATTTATCTCTTTTTGTGTCTTAAATTTTGAGCAAATCTGTTGACAGGGACAAGACATGAGGAATGAATGCCTGAATTAAGGGGAGGAGGGGAGGGAGAGAGACAGAGAGTCAGAGACCAAGCAGATGATAGTCACGAGCCATGGATACAGTGGTGTCTAGTCAGTCTTCTGGAGATACCACCTTCATACAGGCCAAGTTTTGAGTATCCATGGGATGGTCACAGGTGCTGTTCCCATAACTTGGGGTGACACGTATGAGCAGTTGCTTCCTTTCCCACAGTTTGCCACAGTGGGCATTTTTGTCTGCATGCATTAACTGAGATGTGTTAACCTGGTCTTATCTCTGCTGGGCCTGGAATTAGTGCTTTCCAGTTGCAAATTCCTCCCTTCTGTGCTTCTCTCAAGTTCCTGCTTTGGTGGCTTATTATCTTATGGCAAGTTCCTTCTGTGGCCTTGACAGTGTTTTGAGACAGGCAAGTGTACTCTTTAAATCCTTACACTTGGAAAGCCTTTTTGCTGTACTCTGTGGACAAACATTTCTTTAACTGGCACCTAGATAAGTAGAAGCTTACATGTCTAGGCAGGTGGAAGATAAAACTTTGTATTTCTGGTAGGCCACTGCTGTTCTTGAAATCAACAATTCAGAATTCTGTTCACAGTGTCTCCTTTCCATACTTGAGCTCCAGCAACAGCAGCTAGACCAGATCCTGAGGGTAAAACCTGTCACTTGAACATCAACAAGACAACTTCAGACAGACTCAATACAGTGCTACTTAGCACATATCTTGTGTCTGAGTTCACTAGTAGCTTTTCTTTTCCAATAAACTGTATAGCTTAGCATAGACTCAGTTGCTTTATAAATACTTAATGCCTGTCTGTGTGAAGCCTGTAGTGAAAGACTGTGGCTTGGTGGGGAGTTGTGGATAAGAGATTCCTGTTGCTGTACTTTTAAATAACACAGCAATAACACAGTAAAAATACCTGTTACCACTGTGCCCAGAGTGCCTATTAGTTCTAGCCACCGAATCACAAATCTCTGACACTCTGTAGTGGGTTGTTTGCCTGTGTGTTTTACTCAGTCAGGGTGACCTGTGAATGCATGTGGACATTTGTCCCTTTTCTCTGTGCAAGTGACTACTGTCATCTCAGTTATCTGTGAATATGTGCTGCATAATACTTCTGAGTTGCAGTCACACACAGAAGTTCCTTATTGCAGAGCTCCAATCTTCTGGTTATGTCTGAAGTGCCTGATTTTGTTCTCTGTCTTTTTCGGAAGAATGTCCTGAACTAGTAGCTCTACCTCATGCAGCTTTGCTTTGCTTCCAAAGACAGTCTTTAATACCTTTTCTAAGAAGTTCTTTCCTAGTGAATGTTAAATTATAGGAATAGAAAAGAATCTTTAGTAGTCACTGTGATTTAAATGTGTTCTACCAGACCCTCCTGCTCTTTGTGCTGCTGGCTGCTGTCACCATGTTTACTGTAACTGGGGGAAGCACTGCAGTGATGCTTTTTCTACAGCACAGAAGACTTTGTGAAGATTGCTACAGTTGGAGCCATCTGAGCTGTCACTGGAGAGCCTTCTGGCTTTTCCTGGCTTTCAGAAAGCAGAACTGATACACGTTTGTTCTTGTTGAGTTTTTAATTTTTTTTTCCTGAGAATATGGTGCAACAAGTAGGAACAACAACAGTTCCTTAAGTACAACATATGAACTATTTTGAATTGATATGTTATAGCATATAACATACATTTTGTCCAGCTGTTGAAAACCTGCTTTAATGTCTCTTCTCTGTGGATTTTTCTTGTTAATTTGTTTTCTGTCTTCTCTTTTTATGATTCTTAGCATTTTTCCTTCTCTCTCTCTCTTTTATCTTTCCGCAGTCTGAATAGCCTTAGTCTGTTCAAATTTTCTTTGTACCGAAACCATTTCTGTTCCATGAATGAACCCATATTTCAGTGACTTACAGAAAATAATATTCAAAGCAAGATTCTCAGACTGACAGGGAGAAGAGTTTGGTATTTCTGAGCAAAGCATAACTTTTGCTGCTGAGCCAGGCATAACTTTCCTTTGCTCACAAGAGAAAAATGAAAGCCAGAATGTCCTTGTGGCATGGCTGTTCTCACAAGCTGTGGGTTTGGGACTGCTGTCATGGATGTTTTGGTTTTCTGGGTTTTTTCCTCACATCCCACAACCTGNTTTTTCCTTCTCTCTCTCTCTTTTATCTTTCCGCAGTCTGAATAGCCTTAGTCTGTTCAAATTTTCTTTGTACCGAAACCATTTCTGTTCCATGAATGAACCCATATTTCAGTGACTTACAGAAAATAATATTCAAAGCAAGATTCTCAGACTGACAGGGAGAAGAGTTTGGTATTTCTGAGCAAAGCATAACTTTTGCTGCTGAGCCAGGCATAACTTTCCTTTGCTCACAAGAGAAAAATGAAAGCCAGAATGTCCTTGTGGCATGGCTGTTCTCACAAGCTGTGGGTTTGGGACTGCTGTCATGGATGTTTTGGTTTTCTGGGTTTTTTCCTCACATCCCACAACCTGCGGGGACTAAAATGGGAATAAGATGACATTCAGAATTTGAAGATTGGTTGTAGGTATCAAAATTGTTTTCGTAAGGCATTTTTTCTCAGCAGGCACTAGTTTGTTTTTCAGTCATTATGTATTTGTTTAGTTTTTTTTTCCGAGAGATGCATCCTCACAGGATCCATACTACCCTGGTAAACCATCCTGTTTAGCAGCAAAAGATGTAAGGCAGCTATTTATGAGACTGAGTTGGTAACACTCTTTATGGGATACGGATAATGCCTTGCTTGCTCTTTTTTTTGTTTCTGATGTTTTCTACCACTAACTCAACACAGAGAAAGGCTGATTGATTACCTTCCTCTAGCCCAATCCGTTTGAGTGGCAGGATTGCTCCACCTGTTTGGTTTTTTGGGAGTTTTTTTTTTTGTTCTGTGTTTGTATCTGACCACAGATGCTAGGTTAACTTTTTATATATGCTTGAGTAGGAATAACTGATGTGTGGTATCTAGTTATGATTGATGATGTAAGCAGAAAACAGTCATGTTGTCCCATTTCCTGTTTCTTGAGATAAAGATTAAATTATTAAGCAGTTGCTATGGAGTTCTTATTACTATCTTGAATTAATATTTTTGCTAAAGAAGATAATTTGTATTTCCAGCATTTTTTAGACTTCATGTTTTGTAGGGTAACTAACCTTCTTGCTGTGTGTAAGAAGACTGGCTATTGCCAACTCATACATCAGAGCTGAAGTGAATGTACAAAACTTCTAGATAAGGACGATAAAACTCCACAAGATGAGTTATATTTTCTGTTTAAAATGATCAGGTATATGGTCAGATAAAAATAACAGCAGCTACCGTATGTGGAACTCTTTGCGGATCTCATGTGAACGCCCCCACTCTTCTGAAAGACATCAGGAGATTCTTAGTAGGTTGTATGTTGTGGGCTTTTGTGTCTGTTTCGTTTTACGAATCTTCAGCAGCTTAAATCCCCTTTTTTTTCAGTGCTGGTATTTTATGCATCACCTGCATTATACCAGCAACATTTCCTAAGTAAACATGGATACAGCCCTGTCCTTCTTGGCTGACTAAACCTGTCACACCAATCTTACGGCCCCTCTGAAGGCTGGACCTCCTCTTTTTCTGTTAAAAGGGCATGAGGGAGAAGATACTGCCTGAGAATGAAATTGGGTGTAGGGCTTAATAAGCATACCACACTAACAAATACTGTTTCAGGTAGAAGCTTTGGTGAAGTCTACACTGAGTCTGCATGGGAAGATTGACTTCCTGGTAAATAATGGAGGGGGCCAGTTTGCAAGTCCTTCTGAAGCCATCCGTGCAAAAGGCTGGAATGCTGTGATAGACACTAATCTGACAGGAACCTTCTATTGCTGCAAAGCAGGTAAGGTCTGAACATTAAACTTTTTATATTTATTTGGTTTTGATTTTACAGAAATACCAGAAGATAAGAAATGTAAGGTTTCCCTAGCTTCTTCTCATGCACTTATCTGAAAGTGGATATTTATTTTCCTGAATCTCGTGCAAAGCTTTGCATTAAATGGTGTATTACATTTGTTCATAAATACAAACATACATTTAGGCAAGCATGATCTTCTGGTTAAGGCCAGGTTTGGGGAGTCAGTTGACTTTGATATACATTTAAAAGACTATAGGAAAACCACTTAACTTTTGTGGCCTGTATTCACTGTGTGTAACATAGGAAAATACTTCTCTCTCTTCAGTGATATAAATTTAGGCTTAAATTTAAATATGGTATGTCATTCTCAGCATTTGGAATGTGGAAATTAAAGTAATTTACATGGAAACATGAAATCTTGATTTCCATCAAATGCTTCTTGAGAATCGTTGAGCCTTAGCTGGACCACGCCTGTTGCCCCATGGCCTCCCCTCTGCACTGGCAAGGCTGTGGTACAAGCAGCAGATTGGTTTTTTTAAACCAGTATGACAAATGTGTAGTGTGATTGCAGTTAATTCTCCAAATTTGGCTTCCGTTTGGCAAGTTCATTTGTATACATTTCTTCTGATATTTATAGGTTATCTTCCTCCTTCATACAGTGTACAATGCCTGGATGCAGGAACATGGAGGAGCCATTGTCAACATTACTGCTGCCGTGAGAAATGGCTTTCCTGGAATGTCGTAATACATATTTTCTTTGTATACTTTTCTATATTTTTTCCCCCAGAAGTACTGACTGTTCCTAAACACTTCAGAAAGGTGTGTACTGGGCAGCAGCAGAGTATGGAAATATAGTAGTTAGGTCAAGAGAGAGCCAGAATATCACTTGTCTGTATGTGTGGGGATCTCTTATTAATCCAGTAGATGGCATCTCTGGTCTCTCTCCACTTGTTTGTAAGAAGCTATGCAGCAAGACTTGGCAGTGAAGCTCTAACTGGAAATGGCTCCATTTTCTATTTGGTTTTTTTTTAACTTTGAAATTGAGTTTCTGTTGAAGAAATATGGAAATATATTTTGAGCAAGTGTTGCATTATGTGTTTTTGTCTTGATTCAGGATTGAATGGTTTCAAAACCAAAATTTTTTTAAGGAACAGCAGAATATTTTCTGACCAGCTTGTTCTTTGCAGTACACAATAAATATCGAGATCCACACGGTGGTGCTGAAGCTACAGTTATTTGAGTATCTCCACTGTGGTATCTGGTTCAGTTGTCATGGCAAATAGGCTGAAGATGTTTCCATTTGAGCTGAACTAAGAGGGAAAAAACCTAATTCTGAATAATGCTGAAAAAATTTTCCTAAGTAACTGTTGTATGTAGATGGATAGACAAAACTATTTTCAAATTAAATTGAGTTGGAACTTCTTGCAGGAATGTACTGTTGAAAAAGATATGCCTTTACAAGTCAGGCCACCACTCATACCAAAAGTCACCTGATATGAGTTTTTCATAAGTATTAATTTTGAACATAAAAGGTGTCATGTTTCCTCAGAGTTTGCCTGGAGGTTATTTATTTCTGGCCTAAACATATGAATAAGTTATGTTTTGTTATTTTTTTCTGAAGTTTTTCTTACTCTTTCCATGTATTTGAGAAGCTATTGTATCTATCTCCTCTTAGTCTGTTTTGCTAGGTGAAAGCAACTAAATTCCATTTATTTTCTCTGACTATAACTGTCTACAATTCAGTACTGCAGTAATGTTGTCTGCATTTGTTCAAGCTTGTAATCATTTCAGACTAGTTACCTACAGCAGCAAGGTGTAGGAGTTCACTCTGACTCTCGTGTCTCTACCTCCATCCACCTAGAGTAGTTTTTGAATGGTGACTTATTTTAATCATGTTTGTCAGAAGGTTTAAACAATCTTTCAGACCACTGTTCTTCCAAGTGTTGCTTTACCTGTGCAGGCTGCAGGTAGTTTTACACACTTTGAACTTCAGTTGTTTCTCTTTTTATAAACCTCCTCCTGCAGCAGAGTGTAGCTCACCCGATGTTGCACTGGGAAAGAGATTTTAAGTATTTCCAGCAGTGACAGGAGATCACAGCATAGCTTGTTTAAACTGTGAAGCTATGGTCAAACTTGGAAACTAGGGAATTTCTCTCTTCCAGATGCTTTGTCCAGCCACAGAAAACTACTCTGAATACCCTCATGAAGCTGCAGTAGAATTAACATTGGACACTCTTAGCTGAGAGAACAGATGCTTCCTTTGCTTTCTTTTCTCCATAGGCACACAGGAGCTGCAAGAGCTGCAGTGAATAACCTAACCAAGACTCTGGCTTTAGAATGGGCTCACAGTGGAGTGAGAATCAACAGCGTTGCTCCCGTAAGTAATGGCAAATGATCTGATTGGAATTAGCCATTACACATGGTCATAGCTAGAGCTTTTGGACCAAACTGGATTTTTACATTTGTAACCAGTAACTGTTCGTGGATTATTTATGTATTTGTTTATTTATAATTCCCTCACTGCGTTCTTTGGGCCATTTGAGAGTGTTTTGTACTTCTGGATGATGAGTCAGAGGATGTGGGATAAAATTGCTTCTGCTTTCTGCTTTGACTTGGCACATTTGGTTTTTAGGTTTTTTTATAGCTAAATGAAATGATACTGGTGGGAGTTGGTGACCTGTCTTACAAAGCCTTGACATAAAATTACTGAATGCTCTGTGTTTCAGTAATGGATACATTACTTCTGAGTTCAGGAAACTTTTTATGTTTGAGATTCAGGTATGCTGATGATTTCCACCTATGTTCACTAACTTACTTTGAAAATCTCTGAATGTCTCACATAATGCATTTTACTTTGTCTTCTACTTGTTAAGTTAGTTTAGCTTTAGGCATATAAAGAACTGTAGTTGGAGTGTACCTTATCTCAGAGAAATCATATGTAAAAATGTGTGTTTTGATTTTTTTTTTCTTATCAAATCCATGCAGACAGGAAACGACTATACAGGTCAGCTAAAATATGCCTGCCACATTTCTGAGGAAGTTGACAGCAGGTAGAGTTGTTTTAAATAACTGTATAGAAAGAGCAGCTGTGTTTTGTAGTGCACAGTGCTGCAGATACAGAAGTTATACAGAAGCTCTAGGTTGACATTTGAGAATGTGTGATCTGTAGTAATTTTCTCTTATCCACAATTTATTTAGCATATTTACTCCCTAAAAGAGGACACATAAACTTTGTCCAGCTACTTCTACAGTCAGAATTTAGCTTATCTCACAGTAGATGTCATAAGTAAAGTGTCATATTAGTTTAAGTGATCTCTAGGAAGATCTTGCTACTATTTTTGTAGAATGTCTGTATATTCTGTTGTGCCTCTTGTCCTAAAACATCTGGCTTGCTTTGTTTGGCATAGCACAGAATGCTTAATGGCAGATGTGTGTTAATCATTCAGGTAGAGGCTTTTACGTAACCTTGGTAAGACGCAGTTCATCTGGAGACATGTTAAATATTAAGATCTACTGGCTTGTATTTCCTGTTTATCTGTTTTTTCTGATTTATCAAGTCTTGGGGAAGTAAGTGATTAAGACAGCATTATTATGTGAATATACTTTTCAGGCATGCTAATTACCTTATGAATCATACTGATTAGATATTATATAGCACATGTCAGAAGAAGTTTCTGACAAGCAAACACTGCAGGGCTTTGGCTCCTTCAGAAGTTTTTACTAGCTTTGTTACTATGCTGGTAACAAAAGTCCATGTTGTAGTTACAATACTGTTTCTGTCACCTCTGTGGACCCATCAGGTCTGTGGTAACAATACAAAATTGTTACTGTTTATGTGAGAAGATTAACCTGTAGGAAATGGATACACAGAGAGGGAAGTGTGCATTCCGAAAAAAATAATTTCACATACATTATATAAGTATCTTAGAAATCTTAGTATATGCTTCATGGGTGAATTCAAATTTTACTATTTTACTTGAACTTGAGTCCCAAAAGTTCTGTCCTAACTGGTGGATGTAACCCTATGTCCACATTGCCATCTTCCTTCTCAAGAGTAAACTCGACTGTGTGGTCACCAGAGGAAACAGAGTCATCTTTTTATGCTTCTACAGCAGCTAAGTAGGGAGAGTCAAAATTCTGACTGAAATCTGTCTGCTTCTGTAATTCACAATAAATCTGTCGAGTGCTCCTGCAGATGACAAGAAACTTTTGAGAACTTATTCTTGAGGCTTTGTAGTTTCCTGCTATAATTTAATATAAAATGCTTGTAAAAAAGCAGTCTCTGAGTTTTTTTATGCTCCACTTTTTTGTTAATGAAGTGACAGCGGAGAATTGGAATAATCAGAATTATTGTGCTTGAACAGAGATGTGGCTAGCAGCCAAATTACCTTCTTGTATAAATTATACTACGTCATTACATTCAAAAACTTGTATTCAAGTGCTCTTTAGATAGATCAGTCCCACAGAAAATCAGTAATGACAACTTCACAATTTTAGAATGATGAGTTTAAATGTATGCAAGAAAACTAAAGTTTCACTATGCTGTTTTAAAATAGGGACTGGTATTTTCGGAAACTGCTGTTGCAAACTATGGAGAACAAGGTGTAATGATGTGGTTAAGGAGCATACCAAAGGTTCCTGCCAAGAGGTCGGCTGTTCCTGAGGAGGTAATGTTTTTCAGAACACTTCTGATGCTCCTACTTCTGCGTCTATTTTGAAGCCACTTTATTATATGGAGAACAAAAAAGATTTAATTTTGCGCTGTGAGGAAATATTTAAAAAGAAGAAAGCTTATAGCAATGTGTGGTTGTGCCAAGTGAGAGAGTTAACAGTAGTCACTGTTATACAGAAAATTTAATTCAGCTGCCTCTTACTGCTGAAGTGTTTGCTAGTAGACATTATTTCTTGAAAAAGTTGACTTCAGCAGGAAGGACTGAAAGAATGAATATTAAGGGGAAAAGCGTGTATCTTAAAAGTACTTAGCTCTCTTCCACCGAGAATGTGCATCTTTGATAAACTCATGAACCTTTTTTTGTTGTTTTTTTGGTGTCTGATGCTGCTCTGTGACAGCTTACTGGTTTTCCTCTGTTAAATGCTTGATGTTTGTGGCTGGAAGGATGGCTTTAAGGCTGTTACAGTTTTCATTACGGAGTAGAAAGTGTTACTGTGTCTTGCCTGTAAAAGTTTTCACAATCTTCTTTGACATGAACAATTCCCAGCAGTTTAACAAAGATTAAAATTGTCGTTCTTTTGCTAGATCTCTCCTGCAGTATGTTTCCTGCTGTCTCCAGCTGCATCATTCATAACTGGGATAACCATGGTTGTGGATGGTGGCCAGAGTTTGTACAGCCATTCCCTAGAAATACCCGGTAAGAAATGGGCTACAAAATAGTGCCCTTCAAGTGACCGAAGTTGGGCAATGGGAGGACACAAAAGTAAAATGTGTAGTTTCTCAATCAACTAAGTAAATTATTTTATTTTTTTTCCTCAGATCATGACAGATGGCCCTCACCACCAGAAGGAAAAAATTCTGAAATGCTGAAAAAGCTTCTTTCTGGCGAGTTCAAGCCAAAGCTGTAAAAGAAAGAGATTTGACCTTGTTTCCAGTTGCACAGTTACTGATAATCTCACTTTGTGATCTGGCCTTATTATTCTCAGTAATAATTTTTTTTGCTCATATGTAACTACATTAAGTGCCTTGATTTTTGTTGTTTTATATTTAAAACTTTGGAAAGGCTTTACATTGCGCATTTCTTCTCTGAAAACACTCTCCCTGAAAACATTCAGTCTTTCGGGAAGGGAAAAGATATAAAAGACATTATCCATTTGCATGGTCATTAAGTAATGAAGAATCCCAGCCAGAAATGAATAAAAAGAATACTTATTTTGCAGTGAAGGTAGCCAAGAGGGAATGTTTTGGCATCCTTCTATTCTTGGTATATTTAGGAAGAAGGTAATTTAAATCCTTTACTATTAGTTGCATCAGTTACTCTTGGGATAAGTGTTAGCTCTGCACTATTTCTGTTCAGCCACACACTGAGTGTTCAACAATGGTTTTAAAGACCAAGTAGAGTAAGTATTTCTCTGAAAGTAATTAAAAATAAGATGGAATACTGTTACTAATGTTTCAAACTAATATGGCATATCATATTGGGAATGTTTTGAATTGTTTGCAGATATAATGACATAATGGAATTAGGCTGGCTGCAACTTAAATTTGATAATAGAATAAGCAGACGATAAATACAGTGATGGAAACCAGTATAGATTCAACAATTTAACATGCAGAATCTCTGGTGTGTATTGCAGTGCTCTCTGCAGTATGCTGTACCAGTAAAGGAGAAATTTGGAATTCTTCATTTGCCGGTTAAAACACCTTTTATCCATACTGTATTGTCTTACAATGTTAACAGAATTTTGTTCATGACTGTCTTTAGGTGTGGTTTTTGTGAACAATGCAGAGATGACATTTAAAACCCAGAAATCTTGTAATACATCACTTGAAGAGGCTATATTTGTAAATTTTTTATTCACTTTAAGGCAAATGTTCCCATGTCTGCTAATTTTAGGGAAAATATAAAAAATAAGCAATGACTGTTTGTTTGCTGTAAAAACTGAAATTCCTGGAATCAAGTTGCTGCTGTAGAAGGGGACTTTTAATACTTCATTTTGGACTGAATGTTAGAGTCTGACAGTTGTTTGTTCTCCTCGAATATGTTTGACTTTTGTGTCTTTCAGTAAAATATGTGTTCTTATATAGGTACATATAGATTGCTTTTCATGAAAATGAAATGAATGCCAGTTTTGAGGAGGAGGAGGAGTTTGAGCCATCATGTGTGTTTTTTCTGCTTTATCCTCTTTCCTGGTAACTGGACAGTCATTTATGTGGCTGTGAGGAATTGGTACGGAGATAAAGCCAACTTTTTTCAAACCTCTTGTGCAAGGTATATTTTGGTTATTGCAAATATTAGTTCAGGGTACTCAGCAAGAGGATTCCTGGAAGCAAATGCACCTGGTAGATAACTAACTCTAGAAGTCTAACCCATTGCATTCAAGTGAAATGATTTAGTTTATTAACACATTGTTTCAACATTCTTAACATCTTTTTGGAAAAGAAGGTTAAACATGAATATGCTTGAGACTTGTGGAACTTACTTTATGTTTGATTGTGAGTTTCTATGATACATGTGCACTGTGGATTTAAAGGGAAATGGAAGTGAATTGATTACTTTTGTTATATCCCAGAAATGTTCACTGAAAGATTTGAATACAAACTTGGAAATAATTAATTCTTAATCTTGCAAATTTCCTCTTTAACTATGCTAGAGTGTGAATATTCATAAAGAGGGGAAGTTTATATGTAATGATGGTGAAATTCATCATTTACCTCAGGAAATCATGAGAACATTAGGAAGGTGAGCATTCTCCTGTGTGGCAGACAGGTTCAGTCTGCAATTAATAAATTCCTTCACAAGTAAAACTATAACAAACCTTTCTACTTGTGCTGAATACAATTTGACCTTGCCTTCTACAGCTTTCAACAAAGCAATGGATAGACTAAGAAAATGTAAGTTAGTTCTTTAGAAGAGGCTGTGTGTGCTTTTTTTTAACTGGCAGGAAGTTGAAACAGGCAGCATTTGTGGAGCTGTAATGTGCTCAGCTTAGTGCAGTTAGAGAATATACTCTAAATACTCTAGGGGTAAATCTGGTTTAAAAATACAGAAAACACATCCTCAGAAGGAGAAGGGATACATCAGTGTTCTCTGCTTTTCTTTGCTTTTTCTTTTTTTTCCCCCAGAAATAATACCAAAGTTCCCCCATGAGCTGAAGCTTACTGTGCATAATATTAAAATGTTTATCACAATTTGTTAGATATTAGGATAGTATCTCCCTTGCTGTAATGGTTTTGCAGTAATCACAGCCTTTATTTTTTTTTGCTTGGTTTTTTTTTTTTGTCTTTGTATTTTTGGGGGTTTACTTTGTTTTTGTGGTTTTTGTCTTCCACCACGGATTACATGAAATGTTTAATTCTCAGAACAGAAATTTTATTTTGGTCTTGTCTCTTTGGTCCATTTTCATGCAGATTAAAATTGTTTTAATAATTCTGCAGCACCTTGCAGAACCCCAGTATTGTGTCAGCTGGCAGCAAGAATGTTTCAGGTTTCTGCTGTAGTGCTGCAGATAATATCAACTGTAGTGAAGCTCTTCCTATGCCAACAGCCCTTGATCAAAGGGCATTGAGAGGTTAAAAGAAATGGGTGTGGTAACAAAAACATCCTTGACCTGTATAAGATTGGGGTATCTGGAGTTCAGAGAACAGGGCTTTATTTTATTTGATTTATTTTACAAGGGAGGTGAAAGCAACTGTGAGAAAAGGGCTAAGGAACTCAGGAAGAATCAAGGAGGTTTGCTGGCCAAACACTGAAACGTAAACATTTGCTGCACTGTAAAATTGTAATAAGCAAAGAGAAGAATGTTAGAATGACAGTTACATTTACCATTCTGTTAGAAATCTCTTTTTGATTGCTTTAGTATTTACCTCTGGCTAGGCCTGTGCCTATTCTGCCTATCTCTTATCAGATATTCATTTGATGGATGAATAGGCGCTTACCAACTACTAGTTTGCTCCACTATCTGGTGTTATATCTGAATATGTGTCATAGAACTGTACATTTGTGACAGGAGTGTAGTTCAGTGAAGGGGAATTTCTGTGAACCACATTTGCCATATGTTTTACAGATACTCTTTGTGTTAAGCAGAATATTGTTCATTTAGAGTATTTATTTAGCATAAAATGAAGTCTTATTATTCTGTGGGTTTACTTAGCATAAAATGAAGTCTGTGTTGTAAAATTCTTCAAAGATTAGCAGTTGTCATGTGCACTAAAGAGAATAGTCTGTGCAGTGTCATTCTGCAGTAAGGTCCCCTGTCTGCTTCAAGATGTAAATGAACGAGGCAACCATTGCTTGTTACAAGCATTTATGGCTGTGTTTAGTCTTCTGAATAGTCACACAGAATATCCCCTATAATCTTTAAGAAAGTGTGCTCTTTGCAGGATAGTGTAATTTCATGTACTTCTAATTGGCATCTCCCAGTTTCCCCTTGCCTTCTCAAAGAGCAGCCTTGCGTTAAATGGCTGAGTGCTGCAGACGTTAGGGGAATTGTCTTATTAGTAAAGTCAACAGTGTCTGTATTCTGGGCTACTGAATACGGCTGAGTCCTAAAGGTAAATGAGTTGCTTCAGAAACTTCAGTGATGGGTTTGGAGCAGAGAAACCTATCAGTACTACTGCCCAAGATCACTTAGAGTGTATATTACGTTTTTATGAATCTTCCAGCAGTGGTTTAGGACTGTCCTCCCCAAGCAATTTGCTCTTCCTTTCTTTTGGCATCTGCCTTACAGTGGTGGTGCATTTTTATTGGGTGGAAGTGGAAATACTGAGATGCAGGCACTTGTTTCCTTCTATCACAGGAAGGCAGAGGAGCATAGCAGACATGGCTAGCAAAGGTTTGAAATAATACTGCTGTTTGCTCAATGCATGCGAGCTGGATTTAAATTTATAAACAGACCTTTGGCCCTCCTGCTGAGGAGGAAAGACTCTGGATCATGTTTTAACATCCTGGCATCACAAACTTTACCCTACTGCAGTTCCCAGAAGAAGCCATTTTGACTTCTCTTATCTGCTCTGTCTCCAGCAGCTTGTTCCTTTGTCAGTTAGCCCCTCATTTGATTAAATACATATTAATCACTAACTTAGCCTTTTCTGGATGTAGTTCAAAATGTTGTAATACGGTGCCATCTATAGGAAGGAGTGGTGGGGAGGCAAAGAAACTTCAGAGAAAAAGGAGAATGATGGCATGGCTCTGTAAAGGGGCTGGTTTGTTCCTTTTTAAAGTGTTTAGAAGCTGTGGCTCTAGCGTTAACTAATAGAGGCACTTGCTAGCCTCAAGCAATGCATGTAGGAGGTGAGAACCTCTCATTGCAATGAGTTATTGATTCTGGAATTCAGGGAGAGCCATTCTGCCAGATTTCAGTCAATTGCTTGAGTACACTATCCTGAGATGTGCTTACTCTATAATTTCCACCCCCACACCTCCCAACTTCTGTCACCTGCACAGGGTTTGAACTGAATGCATAAATAACTAATATACTTTATTGCAAGTCCTGTCAGCTATTTTTTACTGTTATTTTCCATATCAGCAATTACACCGTTCCTATAAGATTTATTTTGCTCCGGTGGCATGACACATGATCCCAGAACCATGCCCTGGGTTTGGGCTGAGCTCAGTGTGAGCCAGTGTCCTAAGTGCTGGTCCTTGATAGGTATATTTTATCTCAAAGTCAGTATTTAGCTGTTTATCCTGCTCCTGGTACTGAAGATACTCTGACTTTAGGATTATGGCATAATAGCACTGATGCCTGTCAGGATGTACATCACCTCTGCAAGGCACTCCTGGGATGGTGCTCTGTGCTGCACAGGCTTTGTGCAGCAATGCAAAGGATCCCATGGGCAGAGGAATGTGGGATGATTTTCCACAATCCTTGGTGGCTTCTTCTGTAGGAAAGAACTTTGGCTTCAAAACCTACTATTCACTAACCCCTCCTCCATCAGTGAAATCCATTTGCAAGATGCTAAAGCTGACAAATGGCCATGAAATGGAACATTAAGGCAAGGGAAACACTGGATGTGTTTTCAAAGCTGTGTAAGCAGCTGTGGCTCATTGATTTTGCTTGATGGTGCAGGAGCATCACACATCAGCATTTTCTTGGCTGTTTCCCTATCGTTTGGCAGAAAAGGTCACCCTTTTAACTTCCTAGTTGAAGACTCTTGGTCATGACAAGTGTCTCATGAACACCACTGACGATTTTCCCAAGTGTGGAGCAAGAGGTCTTAGCTTTGAGATGACTATGTCTCCTGCATGATGGCTCTGGAATCAGTGATTCAGCACCTTGTGCCTTTCTTGGATGTGCTTCAGCAGTTGGTCTTCAGCGCTGTCCTCTTCAGAGCCTTTTAAAAAACATGACAGTATTTGTTTTTATCATTCTCTGCAGCCTATTTTGGTTGAAGATCTCAAAATAATCAGGTTAGGGACCTTAATGGGTAATTACTTAGTTTCATATGTGATTCCCACTGGAAGCTGATATGTGAGTCTTAAATTTCTGTTCAAGTATTATTTCACAGGTTTGTTAAGGGTGACCAAAGTAGCCCCCCAGCCCTTGTTTTGGATAGATTTTGAGGGCTTGTCCAGGATTTGCAAACCTCTTGATGTCTTACAGGTTAAATACCTCTTACTACATGCCCAGAAAGCAGCATGTGAGCAGCAGCTCAGCGGGGATTACTGAGCTATAGAGTCAGGTGCCCCAGCACAGGTCACTGCTGCCTCTGTACAGCTCTGTGTGAATACACAGGGCCTGGCAGTGTCTCAGAGGGCATCCGCTAAATATGCACAGGTCATTTGTGCATCTCATACACAATGGTTCATGCCTGTGAGGTTACTGTTAAATCCGTACAAAACTAATTACAGTGCCATGCTGTTATTTACAGTCATCGGCTACTTAGACTGCAAGGGTAGCTGTAATAGCTGTCCTGCTACGTATCAGGGACTGCTTCCTCGCTGATTAATTGAGGATAGCATCCTTCTTCCTTGCATGTATTGACTTCCTGCGGGAAGCAGGTGGCTCCTGCAGAGAGCGGTCAGTCTCTGCCGGGAGAAATGCCGACATGAACGCGGCAGAGCGCCGTTCGGAATTGTCCTGAAAGCGTGCACAGCCCCTGTAAGAGGCAAGTCAAGGCAGCGTGTCCTGCGCTGGACTGCGGTCGGGGCCTGGCAGAGGCGGGGGATTTGTTGCAGTGAGCAATGGCAATGGTTGTACCGCCGTGCACCTTCCCATCTTACTCTCGCACGGCGCAGATCCCGCAGCCGCGAACGGCCCTAGGCCGCGTTTCTCTTACGCGCGCCTGTCTGGGACCGGCAGCCGCTCTGGAAGGCGCTGCGGCAGCTTCGGGAGCCCCACGGCCCCGGCGCGCTCAGCGGAGAGTCCCGGGCGGGCCTCGAACCCCCGACTGGAGGCGCGGCGCGCACGCGCCCCCGCAGCCCCCGGGCGCGCGCCGCCCCCTCGCCGTGACGCCGCCGCGCGGTGACGCCTCGCGCTCCCTCCCCGTCACG
>VXBT01009887.1:1777898-1855305 GCA_013400235.1 Oriolus oriolus | reverse complement strand
TTCCCCCCCCCCCCCTTGGTTTCTCTTGCTTCATAAATCTGGTTTTAGGTTTTGGCTGTGGCATTACTGAAGATCAAAGCGCTAAATTTGCTGAGCACTTCTAAGCTGTATTGTACCATGAAGTGTCCTCTAAGAAGGTGGTAAAAGATAATAGAAGCCTGCCTTGAAGTAAGGGGGATTTCTAGTTCGTGCAGAAAATGTCTCTCAACTACAACGTTTCTCTTCTTTAGACAATGCAGCACGTTGCAGAGCGTTAGAGGCCTTCCGAATTGCATTGCTGTGTATATGGCAGAGACTATTAGCAGAGTGAATGTCTACAGGCTTGTCTTGCACAACATCCTTGGGTTCTCTCGTGGCAAAGCACTTAATAACCGAATACCCTAGAAAGTGTTCTTTCCTATGGAATTCCCTGTGGGTACTTTTAAGGGGAGGGACGTTGGTGAGCTAATATTTATGCCACACTGAAAAACCTTAGAATAATTTTTTTTCGTTGCTATTTTTTTCCTGCTTTCACCTATACCTTTCTTTACAGTGACTTTATAATTAACTGATTTCCTCAGAAATCTATTTTAAAATCAGAACTTGCTATAATTCCTGTTTCCTTTATGCTGTGTTCTATCATGACTGCCCCCAACATGTATTGAACCCAGATTTGATTCAGATAGTGAAGCTGTATGTAGTTAGTTTGATTTTTTCCCGAAGGTTTTTTGTATGTTGATAAAGCAGAATAGGAAGATAATGTTTGTCAGATTGACTCATTGCTTGAGAAGAAAAATCTGTGTAGAGTTTGGTTTGATGAACTCTGTGTTGGTGTTTGAACAGGTGGTTTATCTGGCACTAATAGAAGACTAAGGTGAAGAAAACAGATGTTTTTGCATTGCTTGCCTTGCCTTGCTGAGATTCCTAAACTGTCAGAAGAACCATTTTTTTCAACATAGCTTGGTAATCTTAGGAGTTTTTATAGTGAATGTTATTAGGTAGAGAGCTGTGACAGAATTTATTAATGTGGTGAACTGAGCATTATGTTGTTTAGTATCAGTAGGCAAGCTTTTTTGTTTTGTTTTTGTTTCACGTTGATAAAACTAATTTATGGTAAAAATGAATAACCTTTTGATTTTGGTCATAGATATGTCAGTGGTTCTTTGCTATGATTGTTGGGAAAGCTAGTCAGTGCACACTACCAGTGCTCCACCAGTTGTGGAATTTAAAGCCTAGTGATGCTAAATGCAGGAGGGATTGTTTTATTAGAAAGTTGTCTCTGGAGAAAGCAAGCAAATTGGTCAAGCTGTAAATTTAGTCTACCTTTACAGTTTTTACTTCACATTTTTTCCTGATCACTTCCTAAAAGAAGTTGTTCATATTTAGGTGCAAATCAGAATTACTGGTTTTTAAAACCTTGTCATTAATAAGTATTTATGTAGAACTATGGAGAAAAAAGCTTTGCAATCTTGGCAATCCTAAGTTTTGTATTTTTTTTCTTTCCTCTTTACTGCAGGCTGACTTTTTACTTCAGCAAACTAAATCAAAAGTAATGACTTACATGTAATCTGTTTTTGTGACAAGTTGTTCAGTGGCTCTCTAACCGGGCATCCTCTAAGCTTAAAAAAGAATGTTTTCTTATAAAATGCAGCCTGAGTATGATAATGGATTGATTTCCTTCATTTGTTCACCCTGTTCTACAACACGCAGCCAAGGGTGTTCTGATCTGTGGAGAGGTACCCATTTAGTTTGGAGTAATGAATGTATTTTCTAGTAATATCTTCTTAGATGTTTCATACTACTAACATTATCCTTAATTTAGACTATTGCAAGAAAAATGAATGATGAAAATTTGACTGATTGATGTAGTTAAGTCCATCTTAAATTCATTTGCAGAAAATGTCATGTGTTTTCATATGCATGACAAGCTAATGTAAATATATATATTGCGTAGAGACTCTAGGTTTATCTCATTAGCAAACAATTAAGTTTGCTTTCCTGAAAGTTTAATTTCTAAATGTAAGCTTTTAAAATTCTGAAGTAGAATTAACACTGTATTAAATTTGAAAAAAAAAAATCTTTGAATTCTATTAAACACACTGATTTTTCTGTGGGAAGAAAGGAAAATCTCTTTAGGAATAAATACTACTTTTGCTATTTTAATATTTTGGTATTTTGTAGTGCTAAGGTCAGAATAGATCATGCATGCTATAATTGCACACAGCTCGCAGAATAACATTGGAAACATGGGAACATGTTCAGAATGCAGCGTATTAGTTGTGATTCATTTCTCACTTCTAGTTCTTGGCATGACATCTTGATCTTAGACTAAACATGCTTATTTGCAGGTTTTTCTGGGATGTTTTAATATATTCACCGTAAATGTAATCTTTTTAGAAGCTGCAGGAAGATTGGTGACAATAAGAAAAGGAAAGATGGAGTTCTGTATTGTGATACTGCAGGGATTTCCCTGGAAAATGAGAACCACTGCTCTAGAGATACTTGACCCACAAATACACATGTGGCATAGTTTAGGGCCCAGTGTGATGAGGTTGTTTGAAGTTGGACTTACCTGAGCAATGCCAAAGCAGAAGTATCTGCACTGTCCTTTAAAAACTGGGAGCTGGGAATTGGTAATGCAGGGAGGCCTGTAGAGAGATGTCTTTCTCCCATCCGTTTATGAAGTCTTACTTATGTGTCCTTCTGTATCTCAAATTATTGCATATTTTTTAAGATATACCAGCAAACTTCAACTCAGTTTTTCATGTGAGAGGAAAATAATTTTATTTAGGCTGAAGTATTTTTTCTTGGCTGTAAGTTTGTTTTTACCCATTTTTTTCTTTGAATCCTTCGCAATATCTTTCTCACTCGCTTCTCTTTCTGTATTTCCATTCATCATTTGTCCATTTTTGTGGATTATCTGCAGCAGTAAAAGATGCTGCTTTTGTTTTCCTGCGGTGATTTGTTCCAAATACACTAGCAATCTGACAACAGCAATGTAATAAAATTGATATGCTTCAGATGTTTATATTGGAAACACTGTACTTTTGAAGCTCAGGAATGACAACACTGATGAACATTTCTCATTTGGATGAAGGAAGAAATGATGGATCTGTAAGAAGCGAAGGGATTTCATGAGGTCAGCCCCCACCAGAGGCAGAAGGAAGTATGCTGAAATCATGTGTGACTGACACTTGTCTGATCTTCTCTTTAAAATCTCAGAAGAGGGGAATACCGCACCTCTTCGCTGGTCTATTTATAGCTGGTACATGACTATTATTGTTGTTTGGAGGCTTTTCTTAACATTTAACTTAACTCTGTCTTGTCTAGTTAAGCCAGTTAATTCTCATCCAGCTCATATTACTCATGCAGGATAATGATTTCTGTGCTCTTTTCACCAGTTGTTTGCATACATGAAGACTCTTCCTGTCTCCTTTTATTTCAGACTTTTCTTTACTGAACTGTGCAAACAGGATTTTTGTTGTTCACTCTCACTGTGCTCTGTGTGATTTGTCTGTGTCTTTTTCAAAGTTCTACAGGCAGTTTTTGAACAACAGAGTAATTAAGTTACTCTGTAAGTAGCAGAAGTAACATGACGGCCTTATTAAAATGTCATTCTAGGGTGTGTGCATGCAGGTATGGCTGGGTTTTGTTTTTGTTTCGTTGTTGGGGTTTTTTTTTCCTTGCCAACAGCATCAGGTTCTTGGCTCCTGCATTTGCTGACACAGGAGCTCGTAGTAGTGTTTGTTGTATCAGTTATCTCTTTCTTCATATATATGAATTGGAGTTATCTTTCCAAGGAATATAACCTCATACTGTATTGAATTCAGTCTTTATTTTGGGTTAGTTTTCTTCTATTAAGCGTTTTTTAGACTTAGCAGAGTATGCACTTGCTGCTCTTCCATATCTCTTTACCAGCACATGCAATCCCAGTGGCTTTTGAACATAAGCCTGCTCTACAGCAGGAAATTTGATTGGGGACAAGTTCTCCTAGGGTTTGGCAGAGCTTCTGTTGGCAAAAGTGTGTCCTTACTGGTCTGTTTTATACATGTGCTGTCTTTTGAAGTAAATCGTATTGCTGAAGTAACTTCTGTCAACGGAACTGTACCTGAAAAAGCGTTTTGCCATTTTGAGATGTCATGTCCAGTTACGTAGCAGAAGAAATTTTTATCCTATAAGCATGTTTTATTGGAAGAATTGCAGAGTCAGCTATGAAACAGGTGTGTTCAGCATGTTTCCTGTTTTCACTCCATTTTATCGGACTTATGTAAATGATTTGATCCATAATTTTTGAGGCTAGATCACAGATGGGACAAATTTTGCGATTCTTTCAGCAGTGCATTCTTCACAAAAAATTAAATGGACACCAATAATGATTAATAATGAAGACCTTTTCTAGTTTCTTGCAGGAAGAAGTATTCAGGCAGTCAGTGTTGATTACCTCTCACCTGTCCTTAAAATGATTCAAAAATAATTTAGACAAGAGGTCTGTAAATGCTAACAGTTTAAATGCCATGTTACCAGAAGTAACTATAGTCTCATCTTTCAACAAACATTTGAAAACTGGAAAGTTCTGGATCAAGCTGTTTAAATTTATAATAATAACAAAAAGAGAACAGAGAGCTAGAATACGGACACAAGCAGAAATTAAACTTCTAAAGAAAATACAGCATTCTATTGAAGAACATGAGGATTGTCACCCTAAATATTTTATTAATGTAGTGGCTGAAAACTGGTAAAGTTCAACCTGTATTTAATTTTTGTTTTGTCACACTGACTATGTGTGTTTTTAGCAGTGCCACAATTTTTGTAACTCTAGCATTTTTTTTTTTAATAAATATCAATTTGAATAGCAAACCCCCATGGGAATTTTGGCGGTTTTTTTCCATAATGGCTTGATGATAACTGTCTTGGTATGCAGTTGGGTTTAGAAAAGCGTTTTTGCCGTTGCTGGTAGCAGTAAGCACAGTAACTTCAGGCAGGGATGAGGTGGGTAATGTAATGACTTCTTAATGACTGACTTAACCAATGCCTTGCTGCAGCAAGTTCCTTTGTGGAATATCTGTTATGCTTCTGTGTCCATGATACCGGCACTATCATGAATACTGAATGAGACTTTCAAAAGAAAATTTATATGTTATTGGTGAACTGTCTGGCAAGTTTTAGGTAAAATCTTAGTCCATGATAGAATCAAACAAAAGATAATGCAGTATTCTTCCCTCAATGATGAGCATGAATGAATGCTTGTGGAAGAGTGAGGACAGTATAAGCATACTTCACTTGAATATTCTTTCAATCCATAATTATTTTCAGTAAAGGTTGATTCTAAATCTAATACAGTTTTTGTGTAGCTAGTAACGTTTGGATTTTTTTTCTCAGACTTTTTTTGCGTGCAGTTAAGTAAATGTCTGGCATCCAAATATCCTTTCATAAGAAATTCTATAGGTACATTAGTGGTTCTAGTAAAAACTGCTCTTTTTTTAAAACTTTTTAAACATTTGCACTGAATTCCTTTGGTGCCACCTTTCCTTTGGAGGAGAGTCAACATTCTCTGTTTAGTATAACAATACATCTCTCTGTTCCTTGTACAATTTTGAAGTCCTTTATCACTTTCTCCCCTCACTCAAATATTATTGAAACCAGAGTCCTAACTTGCCTGTTTCTTTTCCCCTGAAGAACCCATTCTATGCCTTTGACTGTACCTTTTCCTACTTTGCTACATCTTCTTCTGGAGCTGAATGTCCCAGGAATGCTAATGCTGTTAAAGATGTGAAGACAGTGATTTGTTTCACACTTTCTGTTCATAATTCCTAACACTGGCTTGATTTCTGAGTGTTGGCAGTATTCAGTGCAAAGCCCATTGGTTTCCTATGTGCCAAGTTGGAACCGTTGCTCTCCTTCCCCCTCTCTACTCACCTTGCATCACTTTCGTTCATCAGTGCTGGTAATTACCTGCGTTATTGCTCAGTGTTCTCTCTGATAAAGACCACCACCTCTACTGTAGTCAGTTCTCTCCTTGCTCTCCCAGATAACAGGCATTTCAGAAAGCTCCTGTTTCTTGGATAATTTAGAATATGTTGAACAATACACACTGTTCTGGAGGCCCACTGGTATCCTCCTCCTTCCTTGTGAAAACAGCTGTCTGTCCTATGTCTTCTATATTTTAACCAATTTATTCATGCAAGGGTAGACCTTCTTTCTGATGCTGTGACTGCAAGAAAGCCTTTGGTGAGACTTCTCCAGCACCATAAATCCAAGTAGACCATGATACTGAGTGAGATCAGTTCTTTATACACATACACAGAGTGCACTAAGATTTGAAAGTGAGGATCTCTTTTTGGAACAGCCGTATCTGCTCTTCCCTGCTCTATCACAATTATGCATGTGCCCATTATTTGTAATTTATTTGTTATATGTCACACTTAATATTGTGGAATTTCCTGAAATCCCTGCATTATGCATGTCATCTTTTAGAGAATCTTTTTAAAAGATCCAGATCTGTGCAATGGCCAAGAGGGTTGATTCCAGCATGAGTTCTTGTTCCTTTTTTTGTGTTGGCATTGATGCTGTAGAAATGTGAGACCAGTTAGATAGGCTGATTATTAATTCAAATGTAAAATAAATCTTTTCAGCTGGATCATATGTTGGCTCTGGATCTCCTGCTTGTCATTAAGGTTCAGCTGGACAGCAGCAGTTACTGCAGACAAGCAGGGCTACTCTCTTGGCACAAATGCAACCTTAGCAGTGGACCAGTTGTCTTAAAGGTGATGGTTGGAAGTGGGCACGGACATAGTAACCCTTTCTCTGGAACTTTTGAGTCTATAGTTAGTTTACGTTATTAGTTGTGTTTATGAGGGTTCTTACATTTTTATCACTTGAGGTAAAAGTATAATAATAAAGCATCATAGATGTCATTGTAATTTGGTACCCACTGCTAAGGGCTGTGCTAGGGCAGGTGCAAGAAGGAAAACTTGTGGCAATACGTTGTCTTTGTGTCCTTGCATTTGATTCTGGAGTGTTTCAACAAACCTAGGTTTCTAGTTTTACATTTTGGTTTAAATGTTATTATGACCGTTTGGGTTGAATTACGATTTTTTCTGATTCACAGGGAGCTAAAGATTATTACCAAAGCGTAAAGTGACAAAGAGTTTGTGCACTTGATAGCTTAGCAATGTCTTAATGTGTTGGCCTCTGAGTCATCCAGTTTAAAACACAGTGCCTACTGCATATGGGTAAAAACTTACAAATTTGTCCATTTAGACCTGCTTATTGAGACCTGCTCGCTACAAAAATGCTGCATAATCATGTAAAAGAATATTTGGATTATGCATAGCATGTGTTACCTATGCATGTACACAAGGTTTTCTCAGTTTCCATTGATGTATATTAATTTAATGCTTACGTGTCTTCCTGGTGGCATTATTGAGCTCTCTGTACAGTTCCAAGTGTGAGAGGTCTGAGTCTGTTCATATCTGGGGCTCCCTGGTTCAATTCATAGCTATTCGTTGTTAAATGCTTTATTCTTGAATTAGAAATGCATTAGGGAGTGTTTTTCTGTGCTGTGTTGGAAATCTGTATGGCTCATGAATGTCTTATCTACTTAAATATTCCATGTTAGTGTATTATGACGTTTATTTATTTTTTTGCATTTTATGTTTGTTTTGAGGATAGAAAAAATGAACTGACTGAATGTACAAAGCTAATTTGAATTACGATGAGAAGAGCACGTGGGGTACTTAATGAGGAAGAACTGAGAGTGAGCCAGGAAATGCATTTTAGGCAGAAGCTCCAGGTGTGGGTGCGTCACTGGAGCAGGAAAACATTACAGCAAGGCAGCAGATTAGAAAATTCATAGTTATATTACTGTACTCTGGATTTCCTCAATGTATCGCTGCCTTGAGTAGTGTGCAGGAAGAACTGTGCTTTGAGGAGCAACTGTGCTTTGTGGAAGGAGTAAGATAGTATGTAACAAAGACTGTTCGCTGAGGAGGATTTCTCCTTTATTTCTTGCAAAATTTGGAAGATAGAGAGTAATTGAGACTGAGATGTCTTCATGGTGAAGACACAAAAATGTTCTTGGATACTTAGATTCAGTTCTTACTGGCGTCTTACCAGCAAAATGCCAGGTGGATCATATTAATCAGAAAGGTTCATATGTATCCTTGTGTTAATTTTTTTTGGTACTTGATTTGAAATAGTGGTGATGTGAGTTTTAATCATGGCTGCAAATCACAACTGCTGCAACTTTGAAATAGTTGAGTTTTGCTCGGAATGGAAGATTCTGTCAAATATGATTGTTATACTGAAGAAAAACAAAGCTTTGCAGTTTCAGTACCTGAAGATAGATATTAAAACTAGGTGTAGAAATAGAGAGTGAGTTTGTTCATCTGGCTTATTTCACAAAATGCTTGTATTTCAACCCGTACAGTCACAAAACTGGAAGATTAACTGAAAAGGATAGAACTAGTTACTGGAGTTTAAGGAGATGCTTTCTTCTGTATGTCCTCAAAAGCCCTGTCTGACTGATGATTTGTATGTCATCGCTCTTGTACATTAATTGAAATGCTCCAGTTGTTGGCAATACTCGGTTACTGCTGGAAGACTGCATTTTTTTCTAATGTATTTTGTTTTTGCTCACAGAATATTGTTGATAGAAGTAGTTTGTGATAGTTTTACTCTTTTAGTGAATGGTTACTCTTAAAATCCATTTATTTGTCTCTGGTTGTAGCATGGTCTTCCATTCTTAGAGTAGTGAAGTTTGGAGGAATCATCAATACTGGTAGTGCTGGTAGGATTAAGTTTGTGTGTACAGTTAGTTCTTTGGCTGAACTGGTGATCTTGAATGCTGTCACAAGGATGAGAACTAAACTGTATTTCTTTTAGGATATATGCTGTGAGCTGTCTCTTGAACAAAAACCCCTCCAAACAGTTATCTTTCAGTAGGATCTTGGATAGAGGACATGCAGTTTTGTGAGGATTTGTAGTGAGGAGTGGTTTTTGTTGTAACACCTTTAGCCCTTCTTCACAAATATTTGGACTTGTTAGTTGTACATTTGGAAAAAACTAACACTGATGCCACTCATGACAGCTTCAGCACAAGGGCTCCAAATGGTAGCAAGAAATGCTGAGCTGAGAGCACAGCACCACTTGATATTTTTGGAAGGAGACACAGAATCACCTAAATCTGATTATGACACTCACTGTAGTGCATGTTTCATGGGATTCTGGAGTCTAAAAATTTCATACACCTATTTTGTTTGAGACACGTTCTGTGCAGCTACTCAGTTCACATATGATAATAAATTCACATAAAGTTACAAACATCTCTGAAGTGTTTTGCTGTGTGTGTTTGTGGACACTCTAATGTTATCTTAGTTATGGAGTTAGCTTTAAACATTTTTATGATGTGAATAGCACTAAGCAGTTTGTTTAGCATATAGCCCAGCTAATGGTAAGGAACACGTTCTTCATGTTGTGGTGCTCTGAGGCTTTCCACCATGATGCTGCTGGTAAATTTCCAAGATGCCAGAGTGCTCTGGAGGCAGTGATGCAGTTATTTGTAGCCCAGTGAACTGTGTCTATTACTTTTTGACATACCTTTGTGAGAAAATCTGGTCCTGGATAAGAGGAGGATGAGCAGTTGATTTGCAGCCAGTATGTTCTGTTGCAAAATTGCCAGCACTAACATATTTTGCAAGGTGTCACTGTGGTGCCTGTCTGCAAGTTTCAGCTGCTGTGACCCTTCCTCAATTTAAAATTTTTAAATTTCAAAATTGTGAACAGATCTTAAGAAAGCATCATGACTTTCAAGAAAGATTTGCTTGATGTATCAGCAAAGTAATTTTTCAGTTAGGTTGAGAAATGAGTTGTCAAGTGCTTTGGCTGCTGCAGAGGCAGTGACAGATACAGGAAATAGACAAGTTCTGTAAAACTTGAATTAGGTGAGGAAAGAGATCTTGTTGAGGAAGGTAGATGTTTTTATGTTTGAGGCCAATTACAGTCTTATCTTTTTTGTGTACTTGAAATGGAGTGGGCCTATGAAGGGTTAGCTAATAGAGGCTCTTGATACTGCTTGTAAAGAAGAGGTTCATTCAAAGCAGGAAACTTGCATTTAAGTGTCTTGAAACTCTCTAAATATGCTTATCTCTCCCTATCAACTGTAAAGGAAGTGCAGAGAGATTAGCTTTCCTAGACTACGGTTACTCTTTGTGAATATTGCTGTAAGTGTTAAGATATTTATCTCAAAAGCCTAATTTTGCTATAAACTCATCTTGAACTGCTGCTTTGCATTTTTATGAGAACAGTCCTTAAAAACTCTGTCTTTATATTCTCAAACCTTCCAGCACATTATAAGTTTTTCAAGTCAAGATCATGGTTCAAGCTGATAAATGTTACATGACTGTCAAATTACAGTTTAGAGAACAGCAGGAACTAAAGATTTAATCCGACTGAAGTTTTGCTATCGTCACTTGGCATGTTGGATCCTTCAGTTAATTCTGAAATCTGGTTCTCAAGGTAATTTGAGTGAGAGCTGCATTTAGGGTGCTGGAACTGACTACACTGATTTTCGAGGTTGTATTCTTCCTGGAACTGGGAGGGCACCATCCATAAATGTTGTTTTTTATGCAAGTCTGGTCTGTTTTATTGGTTTGGGGAGTTTTGTTACTTTTTTGTTTGTCTATGTATTAAATTGAACTCTGGAAGGAGTACAGCTAGTAAGCATTCTTTTCATAAAATAAACAAATCCCAAATCATGTCTGTAGCTGTATAGATGAGATAAGTCTGCATGTTCCTGTGGGCTCAGTGAGACGTAAATTCACTTTTTTTTGCTTGCCAGGAAGATTTTAAAAGTCTTCAGTGTAAGAAATCTCAAGTCTGCACATTGTAGAGATACCTGATACCTCTGTAGCAGCCACAAAGATTCTGATGCTTCAGCCATCCCACACTTGCCGTCTGCAGTCTGCACGGAGTACTGTGCCTGTAGGTTGTGTACAGAAGCAAGATGGCTTCTGCATACACTGCATTTTTATGCACACAAGGATTCCACTATGCCTCTTTAATGTTGTATTGCACTTATGTTAGATAATTACACACTGTGATTTAATAATTCTTCTCAATTGTTTCTTGCTAAGACCATCCAATCTTGTATCTGCAACTTTTTTTCCAATTTCCTAAATGATTGTGTTAAAATGCATTCAGTGCAAAAACATTACTGAGTGAATGTAATAAGCCACGGTATTTAGACTGGCATGAAATATAGCTTCTAATTGTGGGTGGTGCCCTCCTGGTTACAGGGAGGATAGAAGTTCAGAAAGCAGTCCTGTCAGTTTTAGAACCATAAATGCAGTTCATCGCATTTTTATAGTGTTTAATGTTAATTAATAATAAATGGAGAGTAACCACAATAAATTATTGTATGTATTTAAAAACACTTAACAGTATTTAAATACATTTTGCTGAACTGCAACTGTTTTCAAACATGATTCAGTTCATCTCCTTAAGCCATAACTTGTCTATCTCATTGTGCCTGCCTGATCATTGTTGGTCTCCAGGGGCCTGCAGTGGGAATCATGTTCATTGGTGTTTTTTTGCTAGGTAGGAATATGGATCTCTTTTATTTTAATCCATCAGCTGAATTTCCTGTTAGTTAATTGAGATTTTAAAGCAAATAACTCGAATACGATGTGATATTTAGCCAAATATCTTGAAAAAGCCTAAGTAGGGTAATTGCTGCAGTTAGTTCTGTTAACTAATCTGTAATTATTTCAAGAAGACATATTTTGCTTGGCAGTAGTAATAAACCTTGAAATCGAGGCATTTGCTGTGTTTTGTGTTTATTACTATGCTAGAAACCAAGCTAAGTTTTGCAGTATTTTATTGTCACTTGCTGTGGTAAGAGCTATTGGCAACCTTTGGACCCTTTCCTTTACCATTCTCAGTTACTTATGCAATATTTACAATCCACTAGAATCTTCTTGTTTTCCAGGTATTTCCAAATATTTGCAAGAATGATCCAGAAAACAAAACCACTGCTTTTGTGAAGAGTCTTAGACTTAAAAATCCCTGGATCATGAATTTTAAATGTTTGATTTGAAGCATATTACATACTGCATTTTATCTCTTTGTTCTTGTTGGTGCTGGAATTTCTATTCCAGTAACACTATGGTGTGGTTTGGACCTAACCTCTTGATTTTTTTCTCAAAACTGGAACAAAAAAAAGATGCTGGCTATTTCTTTCTGGTTTTTTATCATCAGTTGCTATTTCACTACCTAAATTCAGTAAACACATCTGAGGGGTTTTTTACCCCTTAATGTATTTTTATTAATAATTTTTAAAAAGTGTTAACTTTGAGTGAGTTGATTGCTATTATTTTATGAAGCCCATCATGCTCATAGAGGTTGCTGGCTCATGGTACTGTTTAAGGTTGTTTGGTCTCTGTACAATGGGTTAAAATAGCTTGGGGTGCTGAATAAACTGGTTTAATTAAAAGAGAGTGAGAAAATTCAGAGCAAAGTTTGGATGTATATTGACTAAGCTATATACAATCAGAACAAGACTTAAAATACTTTTTAAGATAAATCCAAGCACTTTTGCAGTAAATAAGCCAGAAATGTTCTTTCTCTGAAAATGTGTTTGATGTGTTTATGTTTCTCCTGTCAAACAGTCATTCCAGTGGTAGAAGGGTTTAGTTCAGCTGTTGAGGATAGAATTGTTGAATGATGGTAACTGTGGAAAACCAGGTAGTGGGGTGCTGTGTGTAGCAAGGTGGGAGTTGGCCTCTTCTCCCAGGCAATTAGCAGTAGGACAAGAGGAAATGGCCTCAGGCTGTGCCTGGGGAGGTTCAGGTTGGGCATCAGGAAGAATTTCTTCTGCCCAGGGAAGTGGTGCAGTCACCATCCCTGGAAGTGTCCAAGAAGTGGCTGGATGTGGCACCTAGTGCTCTGGTTTAGTTGATGTGGTAGTGTTTAATTAAAGGTTGGATTTGATGTTCTTGGAGGTCTTTTTCTACCTTAATGATTCTGTGATTCTGTAAGGTAAAAATGGAGGGGAATACTGTTTCTGTCTGGTACTACCCAAGTCCAGGACAGGACTCAGTCATTCCTGAATTACTTCCCTGGTCATGAGAGATGCCGCTCTAGATTGTCTTCCTTGCTCTGAGGTGTCAGCTGGCAGCGCTTGGTTGGTTCTGCTGTTTTGCCGGTCTCTCCTAGCACAGCACAGCTGGGTGCACTCTCTCAATGTGTCCTGTCCAGTGCAGCTAACCTCACAATTGGGGTAAATTAAGGGGGGAAGAAGGTGCTTCAGAATAGAAGAGAGCACATGAGAGAGAAAGAATTGAGAAGAATATTACTGCTTTATGCTCATGCCCTTACTGGTGTGCTGTGGATAGACAGGATTCCTCCCTGCTGGCTTTCAGACCTAAAGATTCCTTGAGGTGTGCAAAGAAGGCTGGAATCAAACATTTCAACAGATATTTCCTAAGAAGCATTTATCCATTCATTCCCTTGCAGTATATTTTCATTTTAAAAGATCCCATAGTACTGTGACAGGAATAATATTTCTTTTATTTAATTCACCCGGTTAAACATAATTTGTAATGTTCCAAATTTGACCCACTGAGTCCTACTTTTCGTTTTGTTTTGCAAATGTTACCTTAATTTAGCAATGCATCGTTGGCTTTTGATTTGGATTAGTTTAATCTTTTTCTCCCTTCTCTGCTTTCCCTGTGAATACCTTTTTTATGTATTATTACAATATGTTAAAGATCCAGGTTTTTCTAAAGCTGATCTCACGTCTGATATGTTACTGTTAGACTTTTTCTCGTTACCGTTCTTCAATTCTCTTTTTTTCTGTCATTCATGATTTTGTGCTACTGCTGCTGCTTTCATATTCTTTGAAAAGGATGGCTTTTTGTCCAGTGTTCAGTTGTATGTATGTCCATATACAATCCTCTTCTTTATGTTCATTTCTATGGAGTTACCTTTTTAGGTATCTTCTAATGTCTTGTAACAATACTGATTGGTATGCTTGTCACACTACGTAGTGTCATTATTGTCATTTATGCTGACAGTTGCTTTGAGTTATGAAAAAGGCTACGGAAGTTCAAATTTAGGTATTACTCTGTCTCGTTCACAGATACTGTGTTTATTTTTTAAAAATAAAAACCTTAACAAGCAGTGCTGCACATTATTTTGGTTAAAGATTAAGTAGATATATTTTGACTACGTGATCGCTTGAGATTTTGTCAGCCTTGCTTGCTGTGATTTGTAAGAGGTTGGTTGTGTGAGACCAAGCACTTGATTGTTTAAGGATAACATTTTTAGAGTAAAACCATTTTATCTGGCTCATTCTTCTTGCTGTGAAATAAAATTTTATAGTCTTACTTTATATTCTGATTGTCCATTCTACAGTCTGAAAAAATCACCTGTGAAAGCTCACTCTTCATTTTTACTTGGCTCTTTTTGCTGCATCTATTATAGACAAGTGTGTCTCTGAATAGCAGTGTGAACAGATACTGTTTTCATGTTGTTTTGGTTTAACTTGCTCGTGTCTAATACCGTGTAAGTCTGATTTAATCTTTACCTGTGACTGAAATAATTACAGTGCATCTTTCTTATTTTGAGTTCACATTGTGTCATTTTGCTTTGGTACAAGGGTTGGAAACCATTTATCCTTGCACTCATTTATTTTAGTGAAAATTTAGTGGGGAGAATTGATGTCCTTGAGATTTTCAGGCCCCACTATTGCAACAGGTTTGGACTCTGAAGGTGTAAAGCATCTTTCTATGGAGGTGAAGAGGTACTGTGTAAGTCTGAATTCCTTACAAAATCGGGCTAAGTTAGGTTGCTTGCTTCACTGGGGTTTTTTTGTTCTTGATTTAGTAACTCAGAGGCACCGTGTGGTGGTTATTATAGAAATGTGTGCGAACGGGCAATTAGCTCAGGATGTCTGAAACAGCTACATCGTCTGCATGGCTTACTTGTCCTCAGGCTTTATTTCATTTACATTGAGAAAGCCACCGAAGAAAGAAAACATCCAGGTGATTCTTGGAAATTGTTTTTAGCTTTCTGAGATTCTGAAAGACTTCCAGACTCTGGAAGGTGGCTGTTGGGAAGTGAATTATGAATATGAATCAGCATCTCTCCACCCTTATATCCAAAAAGCTGTTGCTAGGATATTCTTCTTTGATGATGTGATAAGAGTAGCAAACACCTTTTTGAAATTCACTCTGTCATCCCTTCTTTAATTACATTCAAATTCAGGCTGCTTGTGTCTCTCTGCAAGACCTTGACATAAATTTATTCTACCTTTGCATCTGCTCTTTGTGTTTGCAGCCTTTGCTTCTCTTGAGTCTTTCTCCGAGTTTGAATTTTTAATTTTATTTCCTTTTTTTGTCTTGGATTGTGATCTACTCTTGTGTGTGTGGTGTACTAATGCTACTTTGCAACCAGGGAGTAGGGTATGCTTTTTTACCTTTCTACTGAATGTATATACGCCTGCTTGAAAAATGTTTATTTCTTTCAGCTTGTTTTTACTTAATGTCCGCAACCACCCTGTTGTTAATAGCCCATTGTGAAAATGATCAGTTGAAAACAGAAGTCTTTTTTCATTTCACAAGGTGAATTCATAAAGGTCTTCATAAAATTGGATCAGTCATGTTTTTAATTGAAATTTTAGTGTTGTTAGCTTATTTTTAAAGTAACACTAAATGCTAACACAAAGGTTGTTAAGGTGACTGATTATACTTCATATTTGAACGGAGGATTTTGGTTAAAAGGGGCGATAAAGTAAGAAACAAGTTATTCAGAGAAATTTAATTTCCTTAAGTTGGGTTTTCTTAAGGAATAAGAAGGAGGTGGAGGGGAAAATATATGGATGCTCGCTTATTAGCTTATGTTCTAGTGAGACATGTCACAGATTAATACTAAAGAATGAGTTCTTGTAGCTAGAGGAACTTGGAGGAGATGTTTCTTAAGATATTTCTTCTTCTGCCCTATGTGAGCCCTTAAGTTCAAATACCTTCAGCTTCCAAGTTTTGGGGATTTTTCAGCTAGGTTGAGGAAGAACATGTGGGGTGTTTTTGTTTGGACATATAAGTGGGTTTTGTTTTCTTCAGGTGTAGTAGAAGATTTAAAATGCCTCACAGAACTATTTTATTTCTTTGAAATGCTTACAAAGAAATATTACAGAAGTACTTCATCCAAAGTCATGAAATATACTGTTATGTTTAATGTATTAAGACAGCTAATTAAAACAGACTTTTTATGAAAATTACACTAGCTCTCATTTTAAGACAGTTGGATCAAATACAGAATAAAAAAGATGTTTTATAAGCACTTTAGTGAATAATTTTTTGGAAGATTCTCCAACACAATTGCATATACAAAAAACATAGCACAGGAAATCATTTAATATATGTTCTTCTTTTTTGGATTCTCAGGGATGCAAAAGATGCAAAGAATCACTCATGGGGAAAAAATGTTAGTTCTGATATTTAAGGCCATAAAGGTAATCCAAGTTCAGTAAGTAAATCACATGTCCTGGCATTTTGAGTGAGAGCAAGGACCAAAGATACAGTCCGTATTTTGAGTGATATTGGCCAGTAGCATTCAGCAAATAAGTCAAAATTCAGCCCATTTTCTTCTGTCATGGGTTTCCTTTTCTGTTACAGGGCAGCAGAACCTTTTTCTTTTTTTGTTTGCTTGTTTTGTTTCGGGAGTTTTTTTGAAACAGATTTTTCTCTCTCCTGCTGTGGTGGCATCAGGAAGCTGAAGACCCCATTAGTAGTGAAAGTTGGGGTTGTCCTGAGGCACTGGGCAGCCCAGGACAGGTTTACTTTTCACACTGTTACAGGTTTTAATACTTAACTAAGCATTAGATGGGATTTCCCCAGCACTTGGAAGCTGTTTCAGGGACTGTTGGGAGGCTGTCTGTAGACTTGGGAGTATATAACTCAGAGTACACATCAGCTATATTTCAGCTTTCTTTTAGTTCTCCTGTGCTCTTTTATGTGCCCTTTAGTGGAACTGGTTTCTGATTACGTAGTGGGAGCTCTGGGTCTTCCTTAGAAGCCCAAGCTCTTGGTTGTTATGGAGCTTGTAATAGATGGTAGTAGGTGGCTCATCTGAAATACAGGTAAAAGGCAGTATCCTGCAGAGGCCTTCATGTGGCTCTCAGGCCCAAATTTCTTCTGAAAAATATGCCATAAGTACTTGAAGCTTTTTAGTTCCACTGAAATGAATGCTGCTCAAAAAGACTGTTTTCATGAAATAAGAATGTAAGAGACAATGCTGGAACTGAAGATGCTTGGAAGTCTTTTGGAAAACTGTAATTAATTCGTTGTTAGCTACGAAATTGGCAGAATATTCAAGCAAGGAAACCTGGCTGGTGCTGAAAGAGCTGGCCCTCTGTTCTCAGCCATGTGCTCCCACTGGTTGCCCTATGCTGGTATCAGGGGTCATTTCACACTGGTAAGAAACTAAACCATAAGAAAATAAATTTTGTTTAAAAAAGGAGAAAAAAATGAGTAATACTTTATTGATGTAGCCCCTCGAATGAACTTGCAGGGAAATCATCAGAGTAGGGTAGACCTTTCGTCTCTTGAGTCAGAAGGAAGGGTGGTCCACTGCAGCCAACAAAAAGGAGGAGGGACATAGGCTCTCCTTGCTTCTTTGCAGTGACTGCTTAAGAAATTAGTTAGTTTTCTTCTCTTGCATTAAAAAAAAGCTGTTTGGTTTTTTTTCCTGTGGTAGTCTATATTACAACAAATATCATTCTCTATTTAGAGAGATGTGTTTAGGTTTTTGCTCTTAAGCTCCATAATGCATCTTATAGAAAGATTATTTTAATTCGTCCTTGATTATTGTTCTTTTTCAATTGGCCAGTTTTGAAGATATTGTGATAGACTGGGCTTGTTCATAAATGTGCCTCTTACGTTTCTGCTTTTCTGGATGACAAATATTGACTATTAAAAGTTAATACCTGCTGTCGTCCAGAGCCATTTGCTTTCAGGGAAGTTAGGATATCTGTGTTATGTTCTTGAATTATGGTGAAAAATAACACTTGAAGTTTGCTAGTTTATGTAATCAGTAGGTATTGGTGACTCTGATTTGTGCTGTGAGTTTCATATATATTTATAGATATGAACTATATGTATGTAGTTCTGAATACAGAACTTTGAACACCAGATATAGGGACCTGTAGAAAAAGAATTGGGTCTTAATAATATGGAGTTGTGGGTAGCCCATGTAGTAGAGTGTTAACTGTTAATTAAGCTACTAATCATCATTTGGGGGTGTAGGTAAAGATTAAAATCAGTTGAAGTCTAGAAGAATATTTAGTTCAGGCTTTGTGTCTTCAGAGTTTATATATGTTACTCAAAGGCTGGTGGGGCTTTGGGGGCAATATCTGTTTTCTCCACCCATCATATGTGTGTCTTATGCAAGCTTATTTGTAGTTTATATGTGTGTTTGCTATGTAGAATCTCAGAAAAACTGCCCATAAACAATGAAAAGTTGACTGTTTTACATGGCTTTGACAACTTTAGTAATTGTGGGGTTTTTGGTCTTGCATTTTAGGAAATAAAATAATGCTAATGAAGCAACCATTTCCCTGAAGTTTGAGTTTTCAGACTCACTGCCATAATGGGTAAGTCTTCTGTGTAACTTACATAAAAATTTACTACTATTCCTACGAAACATGCGCTTTGGCTGTTTAATACAGTGTAACAACTCTATGAAAGGCAGTGTTCAGCAGCTTCGCTAATATTGAAAATAGTCCTTTTGAGTTTTGAGTTTGGGTTGTTTTTTTCTGTTTGATTGGATTTTTTTTGGGTCTTTTTTTGTTTGGGTTTTGTTTGTTTGTTTGTTTTCCTTCCTTATAACGTAGTACTTTTCCCTCATTATGTGATAACTTACAGATTCAAGTTTAGGAAATTGAGGTTCGTGGTATTAGGGTACTGAGCAATACCTATTGTGCTCTGAGTGATAATGGCTGCTAGAACCAAACTCAAAACACAAAGTCTGCATATAAGAATTTTATCTTATTGCCTTGTGTCATTACAGTGCAAAACTACTTCTGTGCAGAGGGTCTGTGTTGTTCTAGTTATGTAGCACATTTGTATTACTTTAAATTGTATGTCAATTTTTCAAGTTGTTTTTTTTTTAATGAGTTGACCATGTTACTGTAATCATTTATCGGTGCTCCCTCTCCAAAAAATGCCAACAAACCAACCAATCACACCACACACATTTTTGTATTGCTTTTGTTTATCTTTTAATGTTGTGCTAATTTTTTCTAACCTTATGCTTAATAATATAGTTGCTCAATCTAGGAATACAGCATTCTTTGGATTTCTGATATTATCCACGTGTGAGAGAAATGATTGTTGAGTCATACCGGATATTTAGTAACTTTAGATGCTTTGCCACAGTACTTTTGGTTTCTTTTTAATAAAATATGCAATCTAGTGACCACTGGGAACTCCAACCAACTGCTAAAGGATTATTTTAATTTTTGCCTTGCTGAGCACTAGAACAGGCCATAACACAGTAAAATAGTTCAACTGTTTTAACTCTGGCAAATTTTGAAGTGTGTTTTAGTGTGAGAAAGGAATAACTGAGCTGCAAGAACAACTTTAGTTCTGCCGTTAAATATTGCTGGTAAAACTTGCTTTTATAGATTTGCATATCTTAGTAGAGTTATGAATGATGACAGTATGAGTGATGATCAAAGTTACTAATTTTCAGACCAGCTTTCTGATCTGTAAGGAATCTATTAAATTAGAACACTTAAAACCCACAATTTCCGTGTATGATAAATATATTTGGTTATATTTTAATCGAATATGAAGGAATTCTCATTGTTGCTACATACATGGGATGCTTGCTTGCTGCTTTTAATGCTGAGCTTTTCTCAGGTCCGTGTTTGAGAAATAGTTCTTTGTAAATCACAGCATTAAGCAATGAATTCTTCAACAAACATATCCATTGTGAAGGAGCATGAAGGCACAGGGTCAGCACCTCTGGAGATAAATGTTATCCAGTGTTCTAGATACATGCTGTGTGCAGTACTGTGCAAGGAATACTTTGATTACTGTGGCAAGGAATTAATACAAAATATTATAAATAAATTTCTCTTAGTGGTGTAGGTACAGGCTTTTGAGCTCCTAAGTGCTTTCCTGTCTATAGGAGCATCCCAGTTCTAGGGCACATCTTGTCTAATATGGCATCAGGACAGCTGCAGCAGATCGTCAGGATTTAGGATTTTTTGTGAACCTGAAAGCTAAGTTATGTAGCATTCTTGCCCCTAAATTGCCTCCTGGTTTCAGTGCTTCTAATTCTCCTTGTGAATTCTTCCTTTAAGCCCAAAAGTCCTCTGTATTTTCAGTCCTGCAAAAGTTCTGTGGTATTTTATTTTTGGTTTGTGGATTGGTTTTCTGTTGTGGTGGGGTTTTTGTTTTGGATTTTTATAATGCTCCATGCGCTATCAGCAGATGCTTAGGCAGTTGAGGTGTTCATGTGGGAGTTTGTGTATGCTTCCCATGGGCATCATCATACCTGTTCAGGACAGAGGAGAAATAGTTCAAAAGAACTTGCTTTTTATTCTTTATTTTATGGAAGGGAGTGGGAAGTATTATTTCTAGTAACCATCAATGGATATTATTTGAATTGAAGTAGACAAGGCTTTCCCCTGCATCCCCTTTCTCTTATTAATACAGCCTGCAGTTGTGTAAAGTTCAGTCTTTGTTATGACTTCAGTTTTTTAAACCTATTATTGAATTATGGTTACTGATTAAGCTGTTTATTTCCTTAAGCACTGTTAATGATAAATAAAACAAAAATGTTTGCAATGTGGCAACGATTTTTTTCTTAATTTGGCAATTTTGTATTGAAGTGTAATGCGGACTCTTAGATTTTAGACCTTTAGACTAATGCCTGTCTTAATTGTGAAATGAGACAGTAATGCCCTTCAAAAGTAACAGTCTTTTTCACTTGTCTGGTCTTTTTCCCTGAGCAGATGAGCAGCAAGCTTTGAACTCAATCATGCAGGATTTGGCTGTGCTTCATAAGGCCAGTCGTCCTGTATTGCCCCAGCAAGAAACAGGAAAACCAAAGTCATCTTCGCCTAAAAAACAGGTAATCTTCAATATCCTCACTAATGTGCTAAACATGGAATGTCCTGCTGTGACTTCTGTAATTATTTTTCTTGCCAGACCAGTGAGCATACCAGAATGAGCTATTAGTCTCCCACATGTGCTGCCATTTTTTGTTCACGTTCTTATATTAGCAGCAAAATGAAATGGTGGCATTTCAGAGCAGGTCATAGTGTATGCTTAAATAAATAAATTGAAGATTATCGAGGTATTGACCCTATATGTAAAGTGATTTTATAGTTGTTATTATTATTGTACTGGAACTATACTATTTTAAAATACTGAGGAATAATTTTATAGATTTAGTAGATTACCCAATTGCCACCTATATCATACCAAAGAATGTCAGTACAGCAGCAGAAATATGCTTAAACTCTTTTACTGCATCTTTGGCCTCAATTTCTTGTTCGTGTGCTGGAAATGACAGTTCTTTCCAGCTGCATTTTTTTTCTGTACATGCTGAACACAAATGGAAAAGTAGTAAATACTCAATTGATAGGTTTGAACTACTATATAGAGAGATTAGGAGAGGATGTAGACTGCTACCCAAATTGAGTTAACTGTATGTTTATTTGATTGGACCCTTAATTTACAGTTCAATAAACTTCAGTTTGTGCTTATTTTAACGTTTTAAAAATCAAAGTATTCGGATATATTTGGCCCTTAAACTGTCAAAACCAAATGGCTACATATTTTTCATTCTGTGCTTTAAAAGTTGTGAGAGTTCAGTGTATAACAGAGTGCTGCTTTGCTACTGTCGTGGCACTCACATCTGACCTGTGACTTTAGACATTGTGGTAACATGCATGTGTGATCCAAAATGATTTGAGTATAATGCATGTTTAGAAAGTTAGAAGAAATGTTTATCACTGTTTCAATTTGTGGATTTTGAAAGTAATTATTTGGAAATCAGTTCTTTTGGAAGATGAAACATCATTAACTTTGTGATAAACTTTGTGGTTGAATGCATTATTGTTTTTCCTGCAATAGTTGCTAATACAATTTGATTCTTAAAACTATGATTTTGCAAAGCAGTTTTATTTCCATGTAACTGCAAATATATACAGATACGGTTATTGGGAAATGTATTGCATGACTGCTGGGTTAATTACATGTGTGGGTTTCTATGGTAATGCTTATGAAACGAGATATGTTTCTTAGGCCTGGAACACTCAGCTGCAAAGTATACATAAAAACATTTTATTGGTAGCTAGATCTATCTGCCTATTCAGGATAGCGAATTCTTTGGTAACCAGTTCCACATTAAATTTGAAGTCATAAATCTATTATGATATTAACATATATTGATAGAAAATCATGTGTTTATTTACAGAAGCATTCGTTGTACTTCATAATAAGTTTTTGTATTTTAAGTTTTTAAGTTTTTTTTACACTTTCTAGTTTTTAACTCTTTAAGCCTCTATCACGTACCTCAGCAGAAGTAGCTTGTTAAAATACTTGATATGTTGGAAAGGGCAGAAAATTAACATGGAATTTCGTTCTAATGTAGGACTATTGAATGGGAGTTCATCGGCTTCATCAAAAGAGGTGATACCAAACTAATAGTGGTTCCTTTATCTCTTTTCTTACAGAATGATGTTAGAGTCAAATTTGAACATCGAGGTGAAAAAAGGTAAGGAAACAGTCTTGTCTCTTAATTATTTATAGAATTTTGTTGTGTTCTTGTCATAAAATTTCAAATTAATGGGTTGAAGTGTTTCAGTTCTCTAAGTATTTTTGTTTGAGCTTAAATTTAATTTTGATAGTAACACAATTGAAAGAGAATTAACTGTTTAAAATGTGGGTTCTAAGTATGCATAAATACCTAAATATCCTACTGTAACTATGTCCAGTGTAGTATCCTTCCTTTGGTTACCCTTCATATAGATGTTTGTAGCCGTGTACAATTACTTAGATCATTAGAATAGACCTCAAGTTTGAATAGACTAGAAAATAAAGTTTTTGTCCTTCATTGTGTGTGCAATAAATGCATGATAATTTATTGTTACTGTAATACCCAGAGGAAGGGGCTGGATTGTACTTCAGGGGTGCCAGTCTGACAAATGTAAGAGGAAAATTTATTAGACTCAGATTGTTTTTATTTAATCAGTTAAAATTTATTTGTATTTTGTTTATGAGAGGTGGATGATGCACCTGCCTAAAGTATATAAACATCTGTCTCTATATAATCTCTTCTCTGGTGACTGCTCAAAAGCTGTTACAAAATTTGATGTATAATTCCATGCAGAACTGGTTTGTTGACAATTCATTTTGCCTGTCTCTCTCTGAAAGTACAAAATTTCATTCTACCTACAGGGAAATTACTTTAGAATAAGATCTTTGAAAATACTTATGGAAAAAAGGAAATAATATCCTGGGCATGCTATTCTTAATAGAAATAATAAATTCCTTAAGTAAAATTTGCTTCAAATAAAACCTTTAATAGTTCTGGGCAGCCCTTAGTGTGACGTGCAGTAGTTGAGCGTGTATCCATGCTGATTATAGTATGTGCTCTCCCTTCACATGGAGCAGTAAAAGAGCAGTGTTCCCTAGGTACCAACATTCTTCAGCTTCTTCCTATCACTCCTCCCAACATCACATGTAAAAGTGCATCAGTAATGGCTGAGTGCTCTAAGGAATTTGGAGGAAATAAGTCTTTTTGAAGGCTTTGAAAGTTGAGGTCTCTTCTACCTACAGTTTCTTGTGAAGTAAGAGGAAGCATGAATTTAAAACAGAGAAATGTTTACTTGCTGCCAGTCTGCACAGAAGGTACATTTTGCAGTTCATCATATTACACTTTCACAGTGGACTAAGTTAATCAATTCAATATTAATGCAAGCATAAAGTAAGTTTGTGAAAAAATACCAAGTTTTTAATCTCATGGGCCTAGCTCTGTTAGGAACTGTCCCAAGTGACTTCAGCCTGCTTGCCTAAGGGTACGGGGCAGCCTAGGCTCATTACTCAGCATGAGTTACAATACTTCTGTTTGCCTGAGCATGTAGCTCTAAAGATCAAGTAAAGAAATTATGCAAGGAAAAAAAGTTATGAAATGGCTTTCTCACTAGTTTTTAAAAAAGGAAGTGAAAAAGAGAAGTGATTCCAGACTTGCTTTCAGTGGTGAATGTGGCACTTTGTTCCAAGGAGCTTGTGGCGTGATGGGTAGAATTGCAGGCTTGCTGCCCAAATTGTTAACTACAGTGAGAATTGGTGTTGGTTGGCTTTTTATGGGCTTTGTTTGTTTAGGGTATTTTTAAAAATGTCTTTTTAAAATAATTTTTAATTGGAAGTTGCCTAGCTTCAAGCCCTGTTTCAGTGAGAAAAATTGTCCCCCAAACCAGTATACTACTAACTGAACTACAGATGGAAAGGACAGGTACCCTTTGCTAACTTTTCTACTTCACAGAATTTGAGTGCTCTTTCTTTTTTGGATGGAAATTCAATATACCTTAATAGCTTAGTCACTATTTAAAGCTCTTTTTTGTTTAATGGTGTAGTATCTCAAAAAATACAATTGTTTTCTATAGTAAAAGGTTAGTTATAGGCAGCTTGGGTTAATTGGTTTGATGGGACATTGAGTTAAAAGAAAATCTAAGTTGTTGACCTACAACTGCACCATTCTTACAGGAGCACACTTGAAGCACAGTTAGTGATGGACTGGGCAGTTTGAGTGTGTAGTTCATTATGGTAAAGATGGTGACATTTAGTTACCTTCCTCAGGTAAGATAGTCTTTTGGATTTCCAAAAAATAGAAACTACAGGAGTAATTCCTTTCTGATGCTTATGCTTGTCAGCCTATGGTACTCCATTGTCTTAGTTTTCTAAAGTGGAAAAATTAGAAGTTTCTAAGAATTTCCTCCTGAACTGAAGTCTTGCAAAATATTAAACAAGTCATATGGAAGCAAGTAAAGTAGTTAGAATGAAATTTAATTCTGTATCTGATTATCCCTTTTAGCTTTTTCACTGCTTTTCTTTCTTTTTTGAAAGTCTCAGAATATGGAAGACAGGGAATAAAGTATAGCCTCTTACAGTCTTTTTAGTAATAAATTTAGTTCTGAGATAGTTCTTTGGTAATGAGTTGGCAGATTTTCATAAGTAATGGACAGAAATTCTTTATAACTTAAATTGTGTTTCAGGATCCTGCAGTTACCAAGGCCTGTTAAACTTGAAGATCTTGCAGCTAAAGCTAAAGTTGCTTTTGGACAGACTATGGATTTACATTACAGCAATAATGAGGTAATACTCTCTGTCCTCTAAATTCTTGACTTGGACATTCATCATTTTAAGTCTGAAATTTGCTCTTGTAAGTAGTGGGAACCACTTCTTGTGACAAAACCCCTGGTTTCTAATGTGTGTGTGTGTGTTTTTTCTCAAATGTATGTCTTGTCCAAAGTAGGGATAGGCAGGAAATGCATGAAATGTTTAATGAGTAGTGTTATATCATAATGAAGTCTCCCACTTGTTTAGGAATGGGTAAATTGTCTTCCTGATGTGCCACAGCTCCATTGTGTGACTTTGAAAAAGTCTTTACCTCGTTAAGCTTTGTCAGTTTTGTAAATTTGGAATAGCATTTATCCTTTGTTGTAAATCCTTTTGTTCAAGGATTCATCTTGTTAGGTAATTGCTAGAATGCTGCATTTAGGTAATATTTAGATTGGAGAACTAGGCTTAACTGTTGCTCCTCTTAAAGTGGCTGATTCCCAAAGATTTCTTGGTAACAGGGCCAGCACTGTCTAGCCACCTATGCCTGGTCAGTATTACTTCTGGCTTTCCTTTAGAAGTAGGGATGGAATTATTAATAGCAANTGGGAAAGTTAGAAGGCTTCACTGCTGACAGCTTTTCTAGCAGTCACAGGATCCATTCTTAGGGATTACTTCTGGCTTTTGCCTTGAATCAGCAAAGTGCATGAAGGATTATCAGGTTCTTGGTTATGCACAATGCAACTGCTGTATCTACTCTGCATCTTTGCAGAAGAAAATGCCAGTGATTGCTGTTTGTTGATGACTCACTGCATTACCAGGCACTTCTGTGAAACTGATCCTCAAAACGAATAATTCCAACAGAAGGCTTTTGGAGATTAGGAGGTTTAGAAGAAATGGCCATTTTTAATGCTTTAGCCTCAGCTCCTTCCACTGGTAGATTTTTAGGCATTTGAGTAGGTTTTCTGCTTCTTACCTTCTGGCAAAGCATCCCATCACCTTTCAGAAATGGGATGGTAAAAATGTGTCACTGGCATTAAAAGTGAAACTTAACAAATAAGCATACTCTTCATTTTATCGAGATCTTCCTCCTCACTCCCATCTCTTTTTGTATAAAAGTACTATATTTTGACTGGTGTTGTATTTAAGCATCATTGACTGAGGCTGTTTACAAGTAGAATAGATCTAAAAATCTGTATTTTGTTGTTCCTTTGTTGCAAGCAGAAGCTGTAATTTCCACTCCTGAAACACGAGCCCAGTTTTAATTGTTACAGAATTCAGATCTCAACCACATTAATGGCATAGTTTTCTGTTCTGAAGATACATGTATGCCAAATTAATTCTAATTAATTAGGTCCAAGTAAGATTCTAGTGAGGACTAGAGTTCTTGTACATGGATCACATCTTCCTTTCTGGTTTTCAATAGAGAAATTCTGTTAGTGATGCAACTTTAAAAAAGTATAGTTGTAATATTTGAGATAAAGTCCTATTATATAGAGCATAAAGCAGATTTTTGTATCTTACAGACTTGTGTTAATTTAGGCATTGACCCAATTGTGCCTGTTTTGCTGAAACTTTTGGATATTAAGTTCTATATATGCAAAATGGTTGCTTCTTGTGAAGTGCTAAGGTTGTACTACAGACTTTCAATACTTACTTAAAGGGATCATTTAATAAAGTTTATTTTCAAGTTGTTTGGTATGAAAGAAAATATTCTGTTTGTTTCTCTGCACTTGACTTCCTCATTTCTTTCTCATGTCCTGTTAAAGACTTTTTTCCCCCCGCCCCTCTTTTTGTAGCTTGTAATTCCATTAACCACACAGGATGACCTGGACAAAGCTGTTGAACTACTTGACCGTAGTGTACATATGAAGAGTCTCAAGATACTGCTTGTAATACATGGAAATACACAGGTATGAGTTGACGTGCTAAATGTCTTTTTCCTCAGTTTTCATAATGAGGTATAATTTGTATCTTTTCTTAAAGAAGGCATTTTTCCAATTGAATGTAATACTGATTGCTTCTTCATTTCACTTTAAGCATCTATTAGCATTTTGTACTGACTCAGTTTTAACTCTTTCCTAGATTCTGTTCCTGTCTTTTTGTTTGCCTTCCCTACAGTGGTACAAAAGTGTGCCTTTGTAGAATGATTTTAAAAAGCATATAGAATTTAAGTAATGGTAGTTACTTGAAACTGTTCTTTAAGTCATATGTTGGTGACACTTCTTTGTGGGAAGTTCAATGTTTGTTGTAGCAAAGACTGGTGGTCTCTAGACTAAATGCTGAGATATTTTGGTATTATCTAATAAATCATGGCATTGATATTCATAGGATTTGTATACTGGTGCATATTGAAAATTAATTTTAAAGAGTATGAATGAGCTACTAAAATAGATGAATTGTGATGTAAATCACCAAGCTGCTTTTTTGACTGCTTGAAAAATGGAATGTATTGCACAAAGCCTATAAAGCTTACAAAGTATTTTCATTGTCAGGAACTTAAAGTAATAACTGCAGGTTGTAATACTTATGCATTTTCAGTCACCCAGTGTAAATAACGTGGAACCCTTGCCCTCACTGGAAGATTTAGATAATACAGTGTTTGGTGTGACAGACAGAAAAAGGCGGCTGTCTGTAATAGGTAAGCTGCACATTTCAATAGCTTTATTTGTAAAAGCTTCTTTTGTAGCATTCTCTTCATGAGAATTTTGCTCTCAACACAGACTGTCTCTTCTACTCATCAGTGACTCTACTATACAATTTGCACTTGGGGGAGTGGATTTTGAATATTAAGACAAAAGTGTCTTGAATGTATATAATATAAGAAAATTATCAAAAAAACTCCACAAGCAAATAAGTGTATGTAAAGTTATTTCAGGGTAACCTAAAAAGCTGATGTTAGTACTCCCCTGTATTTTCAGATACAGGGATGAGCTACTGAAAAATCTGCTTATATGGCAATGTGTTTCCTTGCTCAGTTTAGGACCCCGATATTTTTTTCATGTGTGAGCATTTGTTTAAGATACTGATTTTGGGATTGATAGAACCTTTTTGCTTATTCATGTTTTAAAATTGGTGTGATGTTAACTTCCAAACTTAATTATGAACCTAGAGAGCTTAATGAATAATTTTCCAGACAATTTAACTTATTACGCATTTATTATGAATGTCTGTATTTATGTTCTTACAGACTTAATATTTGACGAAGAAAAACTGAAATTCTCGAGAGCTGGAAAGGATTAGTTGACATGGGTGGAAGGGTTTCGATTTTGATTTTGTTCAAAAGAAGGAATTTAGGAAGCTAGATGTGTGGGCAAATTTTATCTCTGTTCCTATATAACGAAAATTCCCTTTAATGTCATTGAGGCAACTCTACCCCAAGTTTTTTGTCATTTCTGGATTGCAGATTTCAAATGCTATACTTAAGTCTTGTATTGCACAGGCATTTGGGGAATTCCTAAATCAAGAAGTGATCCAGGCAGGCTCAGTGCCTGTGAAGCATTTGAATAAAGCCCTTGAATTCTTGGTTAGCGGAGAGACTCTGACTGGCCCTTTTCTTTCAAAAGGTTCTAATACTCGTGATAGGAGTTCACCTCCCCCAGGATACATTCCAGATGAGTTGCATCAGGTGGCTCGAAATGGGTCCTTCACCAGTATCAACAGTGAGGGTGAATTCATTCCAGAAAGTATGGATCAGGTATGTCTGTGATTATTGAAATTAAAGTTTTTGTTAAGTTGATTTGTTATGCTGTTCAAGAATGATATGGATTATTAGAAAGAACAGAAAAAAACTGATGGTAAGTCTAGAAAACTTGATTGGTGACATTGTGCTGTTTAGTCTTGCAGAACCTGGTTGGGTTTTTTCTCTGTCTCTTCAATGTTGTAAATATGTTGTTACAAGGAGAAAAACAATATTCTTAATTGCCATGATAGTTGAGTGGGATGGTGCTAGATACAAATAACAGCAGAGATGTCTACATTAGAAAGCACAAGCCCCTTTATTTTAATGAGAATGATATGTAAGCTAGACCAGCTTTACAACTTTTCCAAGTAATTAAAAGGAGTTTTAAAGAAAGAGTTTGGATCTGTCAGAATTATTTGGACTCAGTTGATATTTCAGAGTTGGGCTCAGTGAACCTTGTGGGTTCCTTCCAACTCAGAATATTCTGTGATTCTGTGTGGTAGGTACTGTGTTGGGGTAGAGGCAATGGGATAGTGGTAGACATGGCATAAAAAAGCTCTGAAAGACTTTCCAAAGTCACTTTTTTGGTTTTTTTGTGTAAAGATCACAAATGTATGTTATTTTGTTCTTCCTATTCACCTGCATTATTAGTGTAGGATATCAGCACACTTAGCAAGAAAAAAAAATCCTGCTCTCTGAATATAAAAATTGCCCTTCAAACCAGCAGGAAAAGCAGCAGGAATGTAACTGCTCACAGAATTGGCAATGGAGAAGGAGATGTTTCAAGGAGGAAAGAAAAATAACGCTGCATACCCAATTCTCTTCAAGTTGTTGTTGACATTGGCAGTGTATTTACAAATGGCAAGAGGCAATGGTTTTTATGAGCTGACTAAATGAGAGACAGATGATAAAATAAAAATAAAGTCAAAGGGATAGTGCAATTTGTTGCACAATTTTAATGACTGAGCTGAGAATAGAGGCTGAATCTCCTACTTTCCAGGCCAGGGCTATTCGTTATCATAGCCGTGTGGTCAGATCCAGCCCAGGTCTGGATTCATTCCAATGAAATAATTACTTTTGGCCTGGGCAAAGTAATTTTTGGTCACTGACTGGTCAGACAGACAGATGATCCCTGAGGCCTGGGATGTCCATTCACTCCTAAGTATTCCAGAAATATATAACCTGTCATGTATGCATTGCTGTGTGAGCTGTCAGCAGGTTTAAATTAATGAATTTTACTTTCATAGGAAACCAGGTTAGTTCAACCTAAGCAGCCTCAAGGGCCGGTTTGAGGGGGTGAGAACTCATAAATTCTGTTTGCTCCCTTCCCCCTACATTGCCACATCACCTTGGCAAGTGTTGGCCATGCTGCCTTCATCTGTCACAGCCTGCCCAACAAAGACAAGAAGGGAATTTGGGAGTGGAGGGTTTTGCTCTGCTCTGCTGTTGATCAGCCCAAGCACAGCTATTTGCACTCTGACAGCAGACCCCACACTTTCTGTAAGAGATGAGGGGGGTTGGATAAAACCCATGGGCTGCCAGTTGGGCCATAGCACACTGGGTTAGAGAGGTGATCAATATGGCTCCAGATGGGCTTTCTTCCCTTATTTGGACACACGGTTCAGCATGAGACAAGAGGATTAAAAGTGCTGAACCTGTGGTAAATGTTGTTCTTCTCAATACAGAGTTCATGTAAATGTTTGAGTTTGCAGAGTGCAAACTCACATTCTGGACACTATTTAATAAGTCCTTGATTGGTGTATGGCAAAGTATGTGCCCAGGACCTTTAAGAAGCAGCACAGACCATAAAAATGAGAGGCATAACTGCTTAATTTACAGCAAAAGACTGGTGTCCAATTCATAGAAAATAATAGATGTTATATAATATACTACAACAAACTTCATTTTAGGAAGGAGCTTATTTTAAGGCAACAGATGAGCTTTCCAGTGTGTTTTTACCAGTTCTTATCTGATTTGGATTTGTTTCTTATTAACTGTTTAATAACAAAACCCTTAAACTATTTAGAAAAAAAATGAAAAAAAAAAACCTTGAACTTGTTGGTCTTCCTCTGTTTTTTATTTATTAGATGCTGGATCCATTGTCTTTGAGCAGTCCTGAAAACTCTGGCTCGGGAAGCTGCCCCTCACTTGACAGCCCATTAGATGGGTAAAAATTATTTACATTCGTTATTTCATTATTTATCTTTATTAGATTGCATAATGTCTCAGCTGTAAAATACTACTCCTCTCTAGTGACAGTACTTCTTCCAAAAATTCCTTTGTAAGTTATAGAATGTTTATAAAAGCTTATTGAAACTTAATTGCTTACTAATACATGGAAAATACTGTAGCTTTCTTTTTTTTTTAAATAATTTGTATTTAAACCACAAAAATTTAGACTTAAGGTCCTACAAAAGTGTACTGAAGGTTTTTGCTAAATGTTGGTAGGTCTTACATATGTGTGGTGTATATTCCCTGGCAGTGAGCCTGTCCACTGAATTTACAGTTCTTAGGCACTGCCACATGAAGTAGGCTTTCCTTTGCCAAAGCAGGGGGTACCCAATTCAAGAAGGAGGGTAGAAACATTTAAAGGCTTCAACAGACAATGCCGTCCTTTCCTTTGCAATTACTGTCTGTTCCTCTCCCTTTGTTCCTATTGCAAATTTTCAACTTATTTTTCTTTGTTAAAGCCCACCAGTCAGCAAGAGGCAGTGTGTACTGTGGGGGGGTCTTTTTGGATTGACCTCTGAGGAGACTCCTGTGTTTTGAGGGGGTCGCTGTCCACCAGCCAAGCCAAGCAGAGCATATTCCTGTTTGATTTATGGTGGTCAGGCAAATAACATTGGGTTTAATGTGCAGATTTGCTCTTTGTTTATTTCAAAGTACGAAACAACGCTGCTAATTAAGTGTTTTATTTAATTGGTAGAAAGGTAAAGAGTTGGAGGTCACTGCCTGTGGCAATTAATCAGAGCTGTGTTATTCAATACTACCATTTCATTTGAGAATATGTGGTTTGAAGACACAAATAGATTTGGTCTAACAAATACAGTTTTGAGTTAAGTAATAAGTGTGCATTTCACAAGCAAGAAGACAATAGACGTGAGAAGTATTCTGTGGTTGTGGTGTGATAGGTTATATACACACAGTATTTAATGTAGCTCCACAGAAAAGAAATTTTACCAAATTGCCAAATTGAGGTTTTTTTGTGGTGTAGGGATGAGTGGAAGAAGGGGGAAAAAAGCAAACTAAATGCAATTCATATTTTTTCTTCAAAACTTCTTTTGGTTGTTTTTATTTACTTAATTTGTCACCTCTACTTAGTTTGTTTTCCTTTTTTTTTTTTTTCCCCATTTAAATATTTCCTACAAAGATGTAGGTTTTGTGTCTCCATTTAGCTTCTGTTACCCATTAGAGAAATTCTTACCAGAAAAAGGAGGACACTGTTTTGGTATGTTTATGGAAATAAACTGTAATCGATTGCTCTGACTGGCAATCCCATCCATTCCTTTTGGTGGCTGGGACTTACATACCAACTGTAGGTAAGAACAAATGTGATCATGTAAGAACCAACAAATTCTTCATCATTCTATAACTCAATAAAATCACTCTCTTAATCCTATGACTTTCATGGAGAGAAGAGGAAATATTTTTCCTCATTAAAAGGTTCTACATTTCTCTGGTTAATTTCCTCAAGAGTTTTTGTAGGCTGTATAACAGATTTTGCCAGTCTGTAAACCTTTGTGTTTTGCCATAAAGGTGTTAAACATAACAGTGCTCCTTTGTGGCTGTACTTGTGATAATTCATGTTTTTACTAATATCATTGCTCATTAACAGAGTTTGTTGCTTTCTTACTACATTAAGCTCAATAAGCAAGCTTTTCCATTGTTACTGATCTTCAATTGTTATAGATGCCTACTAGAATTGAGTTTCAGAATTGAGTTCCACGTTTGTAAACTGGTGCAGCAACCTGTGAAACAGTGGCTTTTCATCAGTAAGAGGACAGTAAGATTAAATGTTTTAAATACTAGATTAACAGGATGTATTTAGATGCTGTATGTTTTCACATTTCCAGGGACAACTATCCCAAGTCTCGGATGCCAAGAGCACAGAGCTATCCAGATAATCATCAGGAATTCTCAGGTAGGCAAAAATCACTGGAGACACACTAGATTTCCAGAACTGCTGCTCTTGCAAATAATAGGGCTTGGAAGAGATGTTCACATTGAGGAGTATTATATCACACAAACAATATGGTAGAAGAAAGCAAAGCAACACCCAATACACACAGTAAAAGATACCATGGAAATAAAAGAAATTCCAAATGTTTTCTTCCAGATTATCGTGTGTGACACCACTCTTAGTGTGCATAGTATAACTATCTGCCTCTGTAAAAAGAAAAAATGTTGCAGTGCATAGGGGCATGCAACACTTAGTTAAACTGGACTGTAATATCCATCTCTAAGTTGGTGTATATCCATGGTTAATTTATTTAATTTGGAGGTGGTGTGGTTTAACCTCAGTAGGCAGCTAAGCCCCACACAGCTGCTCACTGACTCCTCCACGTGAGACTGGGGAGAGAATCCAAGGGGAAAAGTAAGAAAACTCCTGAGTTAAAATAAAGGCAGTTTAATAGTACAGCAAAAGCTGCATACACAAAACAAAACAAGGAATTCATTCATCACTCCTAGTGGTTACCTTGGAAATTAAAATGCCATCACTACAAATGTCCTCCCTTCCTCTGTCTTTCTCCCAGCTTTTGTTGCAGAGCACAACCTCAGATTGTATGGGATATCCCTTGGGTCAGTTAGGGCCAGCTGTCCCAGGTGTGTTCCTTCCCAACTTCTTGTACCTCGCAGCCCACTCTACCAGCTGGCCAGGCAGTGTGTGAAGCAAAAAAAAAAGCCTTGATTCTGTGTAAATGTGCTTCAGCAATAACTAAAATATCCCTATGTTGTCAAGAGCATTTTGGCCACAGATCCAAACAGTAGCACCACATGAGCCACTGTGAAGAAAATTAACTATCACAGCCAAAACCAGTACCTGGAGCCTTTGTTTTCTTCTACGTGAAATAAGGATCACATTGAAGTGCTTATGACTTCTGTAATTGAAAGCACTGCAAAGTGAAAGGATGGTGAACTGTGGACTGTGCCTATAAATTAATCATCACCATTAATGTTTTTTTTATACAATATTCTGGCTTGAATCCAAGTTGTTGTGCAGGGTTCAGGCTGCGAAGTGCAGAGGGTAACCTTCAAAGTGCTCTGAAGTCTCTTCTCACAGTCATGTCTCACTACAAAACTTTGCTGTTGAACAATAATTAGTTCCCAAAAATCGAAAGGGTTTTGTGTTTCTTCAGTCTATTACATACTTTGAGGGTTCTTTTTATTTTGATTTTGAAGCTTTATCCAGATACATGTGTGATGGTGAGTTTTTTTCTTTTTAGAATTCTAGAGTCCTTAACAGATTGCACCACTTTTAAATGAAAATAAAACTAAAACTATGTGTAAGAAGCATATAAGTGGCAGAGATAAGTACTAAAAGAGGCGGAAATGTCAGAAATTAGTTTGCCTTTTGTACAATCCTAATCTAGTTTATTTGTGTTCATTGCAGTTACTTTTCCAGTAAGATCATTTTGCAGTATTTTTTTACAGGGGCTTGTTGGGCTTTTTCCCCATGGGATATTCTGGTATCCCAGTTAACAGTGGGATACACAGCAATCATTAATTCCATATTCAATATTTATTCTCATGATTTGATGTGTAACAGAAGCAGAAAATAAGTCCATCTGGCCTAGTCTTTCCTCTTGCCACAGCCAGTACTGGACTTCTGTAGAAGGGTGTGTAGTGTTCCTCTCTCAGAATATATTTCTAGTCACATATTGCTCAAGGGTTCTGCAAATGCAAGATGTTCTTCTGTGATTTGATGGATTTTTTCCTTCCACAAATTTTTCTTGTCCCTATTTCAACTTGTATAAACTTTCTCAGCATCAACTGTAGGTTGCGACACAAAGTTGTGCAATTTATTGTGTTTTGTGATTTTTTTTAAGGCTTTTTTTTTGTTACAGTTTTTCCAGTGGATTGGTTTGGTTTGGGTTTTTTATGGACCTCTTTGTCTCCTTTTGAGCTGTTGCTTTTCTAGTATATAGAGGCCTACATTCCTCATGGAGAATCTATTTTGTATCTTTGCTCATCTCTGTACTTCTAAATATTTTCCAGTTTTACTAAATCCTTTGAAATGGAGTAGACCAAAACTTTGTTCAGTATATCTTACAGCATTTAATTTTCTTCTCAGCTAATACAAAGAGTTCAGGTGCTGCTTTTTTGGAAGTCTCTATCCCAAACCTTTACTGAAGCCTACACTGAATTTCATCTGCAACTTTAATATCCAGTCACAGACTCTTAAGGGCCTTCTCTAATTCTTCCATTGGTTTTATTTCTCAAACTGATGTTGTCACCTCACTGTTCCTTGTTCTGTACAGAGAATTAATGGATAATTAAACTGCATGAGTTTTAGCCCATATTCCTGTGGAACTGTTGACTGTTTCCTCCCTTCTTATGTACTTATCTTCTAACCAATTACTTATGCATGAGGGACTTTCCCCTTATCTTAAACTTTTCTCCTTCAATAACTTTTAAAAGAGGATCTGTTGAATGTGTTTTAGTAATTCAAGCTGTGTTGACTCATTCACCAGTTTTTCATATTTATACAACTTTAAATTATATTCTTTGGAATAGTTTCTCCTCTAGAAAGTTTTTAGAACTGGAATAATTAGGCATACTTCAGTCCTCCAACATTCTTTTAAGCAAGAGGTTACAAACCACTTGAGCTGTTGAATTCTTCATCCTTTGGGACTTTTGACTGAAGTCCTTTTAGTTCTTGTGATTTTGTTCTATAATCTCTTTTTGCTCTAATACTTCAACCCTTCATATCCTCTAATACATTCACCCATTTTAAGCGAAGTGAGTAATTTAACATGCTTTTGTCACATTTTAAATTTTGAAATGAATCCTTTCATTTTCTAGTAGAGTATGATATCCCAATATTTGAGAAATTTGGAAAAGGGGGGACTTATCCCAGAAGATATCATATTTCATATCATCAACAAGACTACAATGATGGTGAGTATGAACACTGCAACAGTTTTATTAATCTGTTTTTCTTGTCTGAAAATGTGAATAAAATTGTAAGGTCTTAATGAAATGAAATTAAAATATTGAAGAAATTGAAAGCTTAAATTCTTTCCCCAAACTCACTTGCTAAGCTTCTGATGATTGATAGAACCTCTGAGTAGTTTTATCTCTGGTAAAGTTATGGATTACAGAATTCCTGACTCATGCACAGCAATGGAAATGTTTGCTATCTTTGGCCACACACAAGTCATCCAGTATAAGCTTTTGACCTTTGTGACCCTTCTCTGTCCAAAGTAGGTATGTCACTGTGTCATTTCTTGTTTTGCTTTAAGAAATCCCAAGTATGGTGGAGTTCCTATTAACAGTTTCTTAGATTAAAAGAGTAAATAAGTTTAAGAGCAGTGATTTAAACTGAGAATTAACAATTAGCTGGTAAAATAAATTGTTGGAATGCAAGGCAGCACCTGCTAACGTGTCCACAAAATTGGTTTGGACAGTGATAACATTGATATAAATTTAACATGTGTTAAATTTCTAAAAGAAGTAGAGAGAAGCAGCTGAAGGATTTTCATACTTCAGGGTGTGTCAAGTGCTAGTTGAGAAGTGTTAAGAAGAAATTTCTCCCAAGACCAGATGGCTTCATTTGCACTGTGGAATGAGCATAACAATAAATGGAATTATGTTACAGGAATCACAGAAATATCAAACTGAAGCACTGCAATGCAGCTTCAGTCCTGTCCCTTGCTCTAAGGCAAAATTTAAAGAGGCAAAGGTCTGTCACACTGACTTTTTAAGTAAACTCTAAATTGACTTCAACAGAAGACATACTCACTCTCTTTATGTAGCCAACTTCCAAGATAGCTTATCTTATACCTTAACTTTCTCTGTCTCCCAAGATATTTTTCCTGCAAATCAAAATAGTAACTAGTTACTCTGTTCTAACACAGTGAAGAATTAGTTGTTGCCCTTATATATAACACTACATCACACACATGCCTGTTTTCTCTCCTTAGTTTTCTTCTGCTTCAGCTGAGGCTTTTCTCATGGCTACTTTATGTATAACATGGGGTATAAGCAGAACTTGGTGTGCAGCAGTCACATTAATATATTGCAGAATGACTGTAATAATTGCTTTACACTTTGTGAGTTTTTGCATTAGATTTCTCTTTAAGTATTTATATTGTAGTTCCTTACTGGATTTCATCTTGTTGATTTTTGAATCATCTCCAACTTCCAATACCACTGTGAATTTTGATTTTTATCTTTAAACGGACTTTCAGCCATGCTTAACATGATGTCATCTGCAATATTTCAGTGTGTTAAGTTCCATCATATGTACATCATGAGTTAAAATAGTGTATGGAAATGGACTGAAGATAATTGAAGTGGACATCCCCAACAGTTTATCTTCCCCTTTGATGAGAAATCACTGATAACTGCTCTGAATCTGTCTTGGGTATAATCTACATAGTAAACTGGTCTGCAGCGCTTCAGGAGTTGGCTTGTGAGAATGTCCCATTAAAATGGGAAAATTGGATTGGCTACATGTGACAAACCAATTATGACTGGTTTGTCACCTTTATCTTCTCAGTGGCGAATAAAAGTACTTAATAACTTGTTTGCATATCTTTTTTGGAATTTAAATTGTCCAGACTAGTATATAAGTCTGAGTCAACTACTTCAAAGATTTTTTATCTTCTTTCTTCAGTCCTCTGAGAACTCCTCCTCCAGTATAATACCTAATGAATCAGAGACTCCTTCAGTTAATGCTGAGTTCTGTAGAATGAAATTAAATCAAGAGATGCTATCCTAAAAGTAGTTGTGTTATCTAAATAGATGGACATAAATTGTGTTAGTCATTTGGTTGTAATTAATATGTTGAAGATATGTTTTTGATTTCAGATATTTATGTTGAAGGTATTTTTTATTCTGATGCTGTAGCCACCTCCAAATTTTGCATTGCTTGTGTTTTGTTTTTTTAAATACTTTTGTGGTCTTCCTGTTGATTCCATGTGTCAGTCTTTCTCTTCATTCAGTTCTTAATAGTTTACAGAAGGAAGAAGCTAGCTTGGGCACCACATGATTGTAAATGTGTATCTTGTTCTCCTCAGTATCAGAAATTTGGTATTTGCACATTAATAGAGCAATAAAAGCAGAGGCAGGGCATTTTCTTTTCTCCTCTTACAGGTCTTCAGGTTTTTGAAGCATGTTGATCATATTTCAGAACAGTTATGGAATCTGGTTCCAGTTTTCATCTCTTTAAGTTTTTGATTGTGTCTAGTCCTTACATACACCTGTGAGGAATGTTTGTTTTCTTCTAGGTGGAAAGTTAAACCAGTAAATTTCATGATGATTGCGTCCAATCCTCCACTGTGGCAGATTCGAATGAGATGATGTAGAATTCATAAAGTATTTGCACACACACTTTGCATTGCAAAGTAGTAGTGTAACGTTTGTGTTCTGTGTATATCATTGAAGGTCGTAAAACTTTTCCAAGAGCCAGAAGGACTCAGGGGAACAACTTCCGATCACCAGTTAGTTTCAGTCCCACCGACCACTCGCTGAGCACCAGCAGTGGGAGCAGCGTCTTTACGCCGGAATATGAAGATAACCGAATGAGGAGAAGGGGCAGTGACATAGACAATCCTACCTTGTCAGTCATGGACATCAGCCCACCCAGCCGCTGTAAGTTCTGGCATTTTGTGAACCCCACTGTAAACCTCTTACTTTTCGAGTATGTCATGTCAAAACCTGCCATGTCATCCAAACACATGCCATTAAATAACATGTTTTTATCTCTCTAACAGGCAAAGGTCACTATGCTCATCAGTATTTTCATTGCTTACCTTGCCAACCTTCATGTAGACTTTCAATTGGAATTTACATCTGTGATAGCAAAACATTGTAAAAGTAATTTGTTAGACTCTTTAGGACCTGAGAAGGGTTTTGTAGGTTGCAGTTGCTGTTTATTTTTGCAGATGTTGGTCACGTTTTCAGTTAAACTGTACATCTTTAGTGGTACTGCCTCATACCTGTGGAAGCATTTCAGGAGCAAATATACTTTGTGATGACTTCAGTAGCTCATACCTTGTAATTATGCCTCGATTTTTTTTAAAAAGGAAAGTTGTTTGTTTAACATGCTTTTTCTGTTTTTCAGATTAGCTGTTGCTAGTTGTTTTAAGTATATCTAGTTCTACCACAAATTATTTTGTGAATAAATTTAAGTAGTTCACGTTTTCCATCTTACAGGAAGTTTTACTGATCTTTGTAATTTTTATGGTGAGGTTTAGGATGCACAGTCTCTGTTGTTGAAAAAGTAGTCTTTTAAAAAATTATTTTCTGTGTATTCCAGTTTTTCTTGATCAGCTGAATAACAAGCTCATTTGAAAACCAAAACATACTTATATTTTCAGCACCACGAGCTCCAACTAACTGGAGACTTGGTAAGCTGCTGGGTCAAGGCGCATTTGGCAGAGTATATCTGTGTTACGATGCTGATACTGGAAGAGAGCTGGCTGTTAAACAAGTTCAGTTTGATCCCGATAGTCCGGAAACCAGCAAGGTAAGTAATACCAAAGAGAGCCCTTGGAAGAGGCTTCTGCTGAAGTGGTGTGTTCTAGACCAGACTCACATTCCTTTCCTTGAACAGGATGAACATGTTTTAAACCATGTTGTATTAAGAAACCACGTCCTTGTTAGGAATTCTGTTTTGTTAGTACCACAGATAATTTGTCTGCTTACCTGATTTTAATATTGCATCACATTTTTTAATTTTGAGATGTATCTTTGTGCTGTAAAGATGCATAATTTTATTTGCTGCAGTCTCGGTCTCTAAAACTGAACAATCTGTTATGAAGTGTACTCTGAAATACATAATTTTTATACTAAAAGGAATTAGAAGAAATTCCATTTATGAACAGAAAAGGCTGTCCTAATTTAAGTGTTCCTGAAAACAAATTCCTGAAAATAAATTGGTTTTGCCTATGAAGACAGTTTGAGATTCTTACCTATTTTTTTCATCTTTTTGGGGGCTATTTCTGTGTTTTGGGGTTTGTTTTATTTCTTTTAAACTTTGTGCATCAAGACTAGCTGCTGTTACACACTGTGTTTCTCTCTAAAGAGCACAAGTTTCCTTGTTGGTTTATTCTCTAAAATTGAACTTGTCCATCATTAAATACTGGATGCTGAAGGAGATAGACTATTTAAAAGTAGCACCAATCCTCTATTTCTTCTTTTCCCAAACCGTACTTGCTGCTTTTTACAGGATGGGAAGAGAATTATTACTTTCCCTACACTGTGACTGCGTTCTACACTGTGGGGAGCAAGGCCGGGGAAGCAATGGGTGTAAGCATGATTGCAGAATTGAGTGGCTGCCAATTATAGTTGCTGCTATTAGTGATGTAGGATCAAGGAAAAAGTCAAGAATCATTTGTGCTGTAGATTCCTAGTGTAGTTGCTGTTGCTACTTCTTTAAAATATCTAACAGAACAACTGATTATGTTTTGGAAATGTTAAATACAAAATATGGTAGATCTCTCCTGAAGAAACAGTTTTGTGACCTCACTTATCATGGCATTTTGTAGTAATATGTGCCTGTGTGTGTAAAACAATCTATTTTCTTTCTAGCATCAGAAGTGTGAGGGTATCGGTAATAGGCTGTGATAGATAAAAATTCAGGTTTTGATGAAAAACTTCCAGGTGAAATTTGGAATCTAGTCAAGTTTGAATTTGTGGCTTAGTATTTTCCAGCATCTAATTGTACAGTCCATTTCAAAACATCTTACTTCCTTTTTCGAAATTTGTAGTATTTTGGATGGCTTCATAGAAAGCACCAGTTGTTTGTGTTTTCCTTTGTTGTATTTCATTATTACAGTATCAAGTGGTACTCAAAGGCATTTTTAAAGTATAGTCTATCATCCTGGGAAAGTTAAGATTTAGTGCTAATTACTCCACCACGAAGATTAAACTGTGGGGGTTTTTCTATGTTTTGTTCGTTGTTTTTTTACCCAGCTGGAGGCTTATGAGATGTTGCATAATGATCACTGACCTCATGCACATATTGATATCTGCTGTGCTCTGAAACAAACATAGCTTCAAGAGAAGAGAAGCAATAAAAAACCAGCAAAATCATCCCAAAGATAATGTATAGAAAAGACATAGTTCTGGTTGTTTTTAATTACCTCAATTTAGCATTGATATTTTCTTGTTGTAAAATGCAAAAACTTCACATTAGCTGTAGAAGTATTTTGTTACTTAGTTTGCGTGATACTTCAGTATGTACATAATGCTCTGCTTGAAAAAAATCAAATCCAAAATCTTAATTTTACTACATCAAGCATAGTAAATCTTTCCTGTTTTGTCTTTTCAGGAAGTAAATGCACTTGAGTGTGAGATTCAGTTGCTGAAAAATCTGCTGCATGAAAGAATTGTTCAGTATTATGGCTTCTTGAGAGATCCACCTGAAAGGACGCTCTCAATATTCATGGAGTACATGCCTGGGGTAAGCAAGAGAGCTCATCCACTTCAGCCATCGGTTGTGTGCAGTGTGACGAGCACACAAACATTCAGCTTTGCATAAGTGCACACAGATATTTAAAACTGTCCAAGTTAAAAACAGTCACCAAAGATGGGTACTGACAAGTGTTTGCAGCCTCCTGTCTTCTCCATTGCTTGCTTGGGTTTTCAGAATTACAGTGGTTTGTACAAAAGCTCTTTGTATTTGGTTTTGGCATAAGTGGTGCCTGGCAATGTCTTTGAAAAGACAATATTATCATTAGTAAACACTTAAATCTTCCTGAATTTTAATGTTTTGTTTTACAACCCTTGAAGTATTTCAGGAAAACAGATGGGAGTGGGAATAAGTGTGTGCAGAAGGTAATCTTGGTGCTTGCTTTTTGTGTGGCACCTAGTACATGCTGAACTGCTGCTCTTCTGCTTTGTTAGGAAATATTATAAGGTCAGAAAACTGTAGATTTTCATTTTCTCACCGAGTGGGGTCAGCAGAGCTAAATGAAATGTGTTTGTATAAAAACAGGCTCTGTATTTCTGAATAGTTAGAGCAGTCTACTTATCATGAGACTCCACAGGGGGAAAGCAGTGTCTGGGCATTGTTTTCTTGGTGGTGTTTTTTTTTGTTTTCTTCTTCATTTTTTGAGTTGTGGGCTTTGTTTGGGGGGACTTCTTGAATTTTTCTGAGATGTGGAGGGCAATGTGACCGAAGTAATCTTAGCAATTTGTAACTCTGTGTGGCAGAGCCAGGTTATACAAAAATAGTTGCAAAAACCCAAGAGGTTTTGATTTAATGTTATTTTAAGCTAAGACTTGCTTACCTCTTAATTTTTACCTAAAGTACCACCCTACAGCATGTGGAGGTTTTTTTCTGAGTATAAACTAACCCAAAGGGTATATATTATGTCCATCCTGAGTATCAACACTTACCCATCAAAAAGTTCAAGGGTGGTGTTGGAGTGGTGCTGTTCTCTTTCTGTACATTGGGCTAGAACTATTCAGCTGCTTGCAAGTTTTAAAGTTAAATCAAGAAGGACTGTAATTTTAAATGTCTACATTTCAGGTATAAATTTAATTGAATTTCAGTTGAATTCTAGAAGTGTTAGTGCTTTATACTTCTGTGCCATAGGGGTCCATCAAAGACCAATTGAAATCGTATGGAGCACTCACAGAGAATGTGACTCGTAAATACACACGGCAGATTTTGGAAGGAGTTCACTATTTGCACAGTAATATGATTGTCCATCGAGATATTAAAGGTAATGATAGTTCTGTGCACAGTTCAATTCTCTTTATTACTGATCCTTTTCCAATCTTACGTGAAGCGCTAAAATGCAATTAAGTTTGAAATACCGAAATACTGACTTAAAATCAATGTGATTGCGTTCCATCTTTTAGTCTGGGGAACCATAGGAGGGAAAAATAATTAACTTTGGGATGTTTTAGCAGACTTCTGGCAATGTTTCTTTAGTCTCCGTCTGCAAAAAACCAGGATAAATTCCTCTGATTTTATTTTAATATTAATAGTTTTAAATATATTGGAGGATGATGTCATTAGAAATAGAATATGCAGAGGGAAGCATCATTACTCAAAAGTTTATATTTAGAGTTTCGTTCAATCAATTACATAGAAATTACCCAGCATTTTACTGGTACAAGAAGTGACTGGCAGAGGTGACTTGCCTGATCAGACTTCTTCCATTTTACTGCTAGGAAGCTTGATGAAACATTTACTCTTTGCAGATAGGTACAGGTGACTTGCAAGTGTTCCATAAGCAAGGTGTGAATATGTAGGAAGATGGTGATGTGCCCAATAGGTGTGTTGTACACAATGCTGTTGTATTCCCTAATATTTTTTACCATTTTCCTGTTGCTTTATATCAACAGTGCTTTGTTCCAGAGCAGGTTGAGATATCATGGTCAATTTGTACATCTTGGGCAGACAACTGTTTTGAATAAATCTGTAACACAGTTTGAGATTTTGCTTTAAAATAGTATGGAGACATTTTCAGTTGTGTGGAAACTTCTTTCCAATTTTTTAAAATTTCCCATGTATAGCACATTCCTTATTTTGTCAGGAGGGCTTTACAAAGGGACTGCCCCTTCCTGGAAAAGGCCTAGGATGCAAACCAGTGTGTAGAATTCATTATTTTCTGAACTCCAGAATAGTGTAGTAGAAATGAGCAGAGAAAGTAAATTCTCTGGCTTGAAATCCTAGGTTGATGTTGAATTGTATCCCTGAATCTAAACTTCTGTTACTGTTTTCCACACCAAAAACTTGAGTCTTTCATGAAGGTAATGCTGTGTTCCCTTTCTTCCAGGAGCAAATATTCTGCGGGATTCAGCAGGCAATGTGAAGCTTGGTGACTTTGGTGCCAGCAAACGACTGCAGACTATCTGTCTCTCTGGTACAGGAATGAAATCTGTCACAGGAACTCCCTACTGGATGAGCCCCGAAGTTATTAGTGGAGAAGGGTACGGCAGAAAAGCAGACATCTGGTATGTTAAAAAAAACCCTTCTCTACTGAAAAGTGTCATTTCATTTTCAACAGAGAGTAGGTATTTGTTATCTGAAGCTGCAGTGTTTCATTCTGGGATTTAAGCTGAAGAAGGTGGCAAATGTGAGCACTGACAGTCATATTTGGAGGGTCTTAACACTGAAATTTAATTTTTCATGTGGCAGTTTCTCAGCCCATCAGTTTAGAGATTGTAAGAGAATCCTTTGAACTGACCTTGCATGAAGTTAGAATTACCGAACTGTTTGTTAATTCTGGAGAGGTACTGGCTGAAAGCAATATGTGAAGCTTTGAAACATCAGTTCAGTCAATGTCTTGTAATGAAACTTCAACACCAAAATACCTTTGATGCAAGGCAGAAAATAAAATGCTAGTCATCTAAAGGCTGAACACTTAGGAATGAATTTGCCAGATTTAAAAGGGAGTATCAAAAAATAGTTTGGTTTAAGTTGTTGATAAACTTAAGAGCAAAGAGAGAAAGGTAATTTTCAAAAATGAAGGTTAGTGCATCATTTTGTAACATGCCACAGTCTTATGGCTCCGGCCCAGTGGACCGATGACTTTGGCAATGAGACTCCTTGCACTGCAGCTATCTGTGAACATGCAGTAAGGGGCAGGTAGCAGCAGATAGGCAGGAGTAGTAACACTGTGTGTTTAAAAAGGAGCTACATTACAGCCAACCAATGGCAGTACTTTTAACCTCGGGGAAATTAATTCAGGCTACTTCAGATTACTTAGTAATTACTCTGATACACATGAATAATAGAGCAACCTTATAATTTCAAGCAGTTGACTTGTTCAAATTTGAAGTACTGGTACCGAGGTTATTGTCTGTCTTTTAGTGGAAACTTAAGAAAAAATACTGAAGTTGGACTTCTGTCACTCAGTAAATCCTTATTGTGTAAAGCAATGTACCTCTGTTTAACCACAAAACTTTTTGCAAGCATCTTGAAAAACAGTCAGACTTTCTAAGAATTGGAAAATTATTCCAGCCTATCCATTTTGCAGTATCATTCACTTGTTATTGGAAGATGCGATCATTTCAGAACTTCTGGAACAAAGTTTCTCTGGCAATATGTATGCCCTCCTGCCTTCCTAATTCTTTAAACATGAGTTTTGTATACAAATATGGTTTAGGAACTTAAAACTTTGTTTGTCAATCTAAGTATATTTTTAGTATCCTTAACTAAAAGAGAAGATACTGTGAAGTAGGGTTTTTGTTTTTCAGCTGCCATATTATGTTTGCACACTATTCACTGGTGGTGACTTGTGCATTTCTAATGAGCTGGCAACACACGTGGTATGCTCGGAGCATTCCTGATGCTTTGCATTTCTGTTTGGCCTCAAGGAGCAGGAAAGCTTCCACATGCAGTGCTGAGTGCATGGCCTTTGTCAGCCTGCTGAGCACTGGATGCTGGCAGTGCCCTACCATAGTCAGTATTGCCTGGATAAATATCTAATTACCCCTTAACTGAGGTAGTAGCTTTTAGCCCAGGGAAGTAATGAAGTGAAGACATAGGTGGTGATCTGTGTAACTTTGAGATAAAGGTATAGCAGTACATGCCATTTTTTTCCAGTGCCTGTTTTGTGCTGAAGTTGCTCTGTAGTGTTAAGTGAACACTCCTTATTTGTGATATTTTAGCCCCTCTGTGCTATTTCTTGTTTTCCTGGGAATGCATGACTCTGTTGTAACCTGCTGTTTTCACTTCTGCCTCTGTTTCAGGAGTGTAGGTTGCACAGTGGTAGAAATGCTCACTGAGAAGCCCCCATGGGCAGAGTTTGAAGCCATGGCTGCCATCTTTAAAATTGCCACTCAGCCAACCAACCCCCAGCTCCCACCTCACGTCTCCGACCATGCTCGGGATTTCTTGAAACGGATTTTTATCGAGGCCAAGCTGCGACCGTTTGCAGATGAACTGCTAAGACACACGTTTGCACACTATCACTAACACCTGCCTCAACTCAGCTTGCATCTACTGCATTTATTTTCTATTTGACTGCACTTTTATTTTATTTTTTACAAAGAAAAAGGAGAAGAAAGACAAGAGAGAGAATATTCTCTTGAATCTTTGTTTCACTTAGATTGTAAACAATCTAAATTTTGTATCTAAAATGAGAATCTTCTCTCCCCCCTCCCACCAGGACTAGAACTTTTTGTTTCTATAATGTACTGATGTGGTTGATGTAGATAAAGCACTTTAGTACATATTTGTTCCTTATTTAAAGAGGAAAAAAATTACAAATGCTTGGACAGTCAGGAACTGTGTGACTTTTTCTGACACCACTGACTGACTCAGGGTGCAGGGAAAAATAGACATGCAGCTAAAGGACAAGAAGGTTACTTCTATGTGATTTTTCTCTATATTGTAGGTACTTGCTGCAGAGAGTTCTAAGTTCTTATTGTATTTTAGCATTTTAATCAGTTTCTGGAATTTATAGTTTAAGCAGGAACATGCGGTTCTGAGAGTTAATTGACAAAGCTGGAAGAACTTGGAACTCTTTGTACAGTAGCATGTCTAGCTGGTACTTCTATGTGACCAAAAGAAAATAACAAAAACGAGCTCAAAACTGATGTACTAGTTAGAGGTTTTGGTGTAGAATTATTGTATTATCTTAATAGGAAGATAATTACAGGTAAACAGATTATGGGTCCAGACTCCTAGAAACTACTATACTGCAAAGGGGAAATTTTCCATGCTAGACAAGGGTCAGCTATTGGATGTAAATACTTAGGAGAACACCTCCTGCTCTATCTGCCAAAGAGAACCTCTGTTGCATAAGCTTAGAGGGAGACAGTTATCTTAGCTGATAAAAAACAGTGATGTTGAGAGTCAATTCTCCTCCACAGTCCCATGAATGGCTGCAGGGGAAAGAGAGTGACTAATCCTTGTGCAGTATATGAGTTGCTTGATTCAGAATGAGCTATGAGAAATGTTTTCAAAGCTGTTGAGAGGCACTAGGATGGAATGTATGTCAACATCAAGTGCCTGAATAATATGGAATTCTTCCCATTCTGCACTAAAAAAAATTGGTTTAGTAATGGAGGTCAGTCATCTAGGATGTGTTGAAAATTCCTGAAATAAAGTCAAATATCTCCAAACATGTCTTAACATCAGGAAGGAATCATTGAGAAAGCTAAGACTCACTCCAGTTATATTTTTAATGAGGTAGCACTGATGAATCCTATGAAGAAGGAGGCACAGCACAGGAAATTGTACGAATAGGCCAAAAGTGCAGAGAGAGCCAGCAGTTAAATAACATGAGTGTGATTATTCCAGCCTGATAATCCAGATTGGTGTTTGTCAGATTTCCAACTGTCGTAAAATGTACGTTAATCACTTTTTCTATTTCTGAAATAGCATAATAAAAGAAAAGAAGTAGAAATCTGAAATACTCCTTCTCAGTTGAGAAGCCCAGGTACTGATCAGGTGTAGTGAATAACTGACTTTTCACAACAGAAAAGTCAGATTCTCATATTTTTGTAGAAGAACAGAACATAAATAATTTAAAGGGGCATTTGGAAATAAACTATTGGACTACAGAACTGAAATTATGTTTACTGTTTTGGATGATTCATTGCTTGCTTTTGTTATTTTGTAAAGGCAGAACAGGCTGGTACTGTGACCCTTGTCTAGTCTGACAAGGCTCTACCTGTTCTGCATCTTTAGAGGACTATCAGAGTTACAAAGTGTATGGAGACAGAACAATAAGCTTACCTATTCCCACAGTCACTCACATATGAGATTTCTGAATTTATTCTGCTGAATTCCTTGTTTTACCAGAGCATAAGCAGGAGTATGGATCTATCCTAATCACTTTACCTGTAGTGAAGTGAGAATGACTTTTTTGTGGCCGTCTCTCCAGAGACTGAGAGTGGTGACTTCTTCAGCTTATGCGAGTATTTTACCCAGCTTACAATTTTCTTGGTCAAGACCGTGCAAGGTTTCCTGAGCACGGGGAGATCTAGTCAGACCAGGAAAAGTGTAAAAGGCTGAAAGGAAAGGCAGCTTGTACTGACTTTTTTTTTGTTTGTTTGTTTCTCTGTCACTAGATAAAAGCTATGAAGCAGGCTTTAAGAAGAATTGGCATGTACTCTGCTGTAAGGGACCTTTGCTTTATAAACAAAATATAGCGACAGTAGGGATGGGAAGTTTAATGTAGAACCTAATAGTTTATGTAGGTAATTTTAAAGATCATGTAATTGAAATGATTGATTTCAAACAGACTAAGAAGGTACCAAAACCAGGGTGAAAATGTATATAAAAATCAGTAGTGGTCAGTGATACCTGAAAAGGTAAGGAAATTTTATATTACCAAAAAAGGACATAAAAGGGAAAATGTAACCAGGTTTATCTGTAGCATTCATAACATTTAAATATACTATTCTAAAGAGAAACTGCACTCTCTGAAGCTTGAAAATTTTCAGAATCTAGTTTTCTTATAATGTGTCCTTTCTGTGAGACAGTGCTGGATCATGTATATTGCAATATCACTTCCTTGTTGTGATTTTTAATTACTGAACAATCAAGTTTGCTGCTTTTGTGCCTTTTCTAAAAAAAATGGCATTCAGTCATGACAATGGTCAGCATTTTGGAGCAGGAAAAAACAACTTTCAGAATGCATTTTTGTCATGTCTTTGGCACGTCAGAAAGCTGCCAAGAAAACACTCATTCTTAAATGAAGCTGACGTTTTCCAGTTTGAGTGATTCTAGTAAAATTTTACGAATTTAACCAAGGTTAGGCTTGAGCTAGTTTTTTTCACCCTAAGGAGAATTTCTCTACTGACTTAAATAACTTACAGTAAATGAGTTGGTTATTAACACAACTGTTTTGAGCTAGAAATAATTATGAAGCTAAATCAGACTTTTACCAGAAAGCTGGCTATTACTGACCCATAGTGGGGTGATGTAAAACGAGCTGTATACAGGGTTTGCTTGACACTTACAGGGACTGCTGGGGTGATGGTGAACAGCCCCTCATTCTAGAATTTGTGAGGGTGCATGGAATTTCATGCTTTAAACTCCATTGGAGGAGGATTGCAGAGCCAAGATCCCTGCTCACAACTTCTTGTATCTCACTTAAAAAGCCACCAGCATTTTAGAATCACGAATTAGTCTTAATTGTTGAATTCAATTATAAGAAGATGCCAGTGAAAGCAATACTGCTGCAGGGTTGGTTTGCTTTTCTGTAAATGCTGTCATGAAGCTATACTCTCAAAAAATAAGAGTTGAAATTCATGGTGAGTATGTGTATTTTCAAAAGACTTACTTACCTCTTAATGAATTTTAGTATTCTGTCTGTTGCACATACTAAGTGACAAAAGCTATTTCTGTGGTATGGTTTTAATGGTGTAACTAACAGTCCTGTTAGAGCATGACTCAAGGTTTCAGTTGTGTTGTGTTAGAAAAAGTTGTTTCTTTTTTATTTGAGTGATAGAAATATCCATGGAAGACCTCAAAAAGGTATGGATCTAATAATTGCATAGTTATATCTACAGTCTTCTTTTCTTGACAGTTTAAATATAGTCTTAAAACTTTAACTTGATTTACAATTCGATTTGCAGCTAAACAGTCCTTTCAGTACAGTAAAATGAAAAGTTTGGGTTTTTTTAGCTAGTGCCTTTTTGTCTGTATGCCTTAATTTTGTTCATGTTAGAACACCATATTGAAATGTCATACAATTCCATGTCACCAAAGCAGTCTTAGCAAATGGGTTTTTTCAAAGTGCCCACACCAGAGTTGGCCTAACTGCATTGAAAAGTGTGCATGAGTTATAATCTGAGTTATAAATTCAGAACTTTAAAGTGATTTTTGGCTTCCTGTGCTAATACAGGTTTTGTATTTGCATTCTGGAGATTGTGCAGTGATGCACATACCAGGAGGAGGATTTGTCTGCATGCACAGAAGTAACTGGATTGTCAGGATTTGGCTTCCTGGCTCTGGATACCAGACTCTGCAGCAGAGTTTCTTACTGGGCTTGAAAGCCAAGTTGGTACATTTGTAAGCATGGTACTGTATTAAAAGCTGTTTACTTTCAGTGCACAGGAATATGATCTGTCCAAGCAAACCAACAGATTTCTTCCCTGTGCCTTTTGGATAATCCTAATCCTGCCGTTGTCTTGACTGAAAGCCTCGTAGCACCCGTAGGTACAGTGCAGTACAGCAAGCCATTCTTTTGGACAGCATAGAGCGATGTCTAACTGCAGCTTCAGAGACTTGAGCAAATTGGTCAGATCTACAGTTATTTATAACCAATTTCTTACTTTTTTAATCTTGAAAGACTGTGTCATGCCTATAGAAAATTATAATGTGTGTGCTTGAATGTAAGTCCTTATGGTGTTCCTGGAAAAGCAAAAGTATTGCTGCCAGTGTCATTTCTTCTTGCTGGTAACTTGCTGTCTTGTGGCAATGACAAGTCTGCAGTGTAGAATCACATACAATTACCAAAGCTTTTATATCCCATATACATATAGCCAAAAGTGATGTTTCATGTCACTTATAGATAGTGTATATCCACCAGTAAGCTGTTGCTGACTGAGTAAAGCAGGTACTAGTAAAAAGTGAGACACTGCCCATATTTCAGACATTGTGGGTGTTTGTAGTTGCTGTTCCGATATGCAAAATTCATGCTTGTATTAAAATGAAGAGTTTTCTTTTTAAAAGCTCTTTCTAATTTAATCTTACTGTTGCCATTTTAAAATTGCTGCATAAGCTTGGTGACTAAAACCTGGTGACTTCTGTAGCTGGGTTTGAGCCTTGGGACATTTAAGGAATGCCATGAAGATAAAATTGTGACCTGATCTGTTTTGTGCACAATAGTGATAATGTTCCAAAGCACCAGGAAGCAGCCAGTCCTGTTCATGTGACAGCCAGATGTCACCCACAGTTACCTGGGTGTGGGTGCTGCCTTCAGGAGGAGCCACTAATGCAGGCCAAGGGGTCAGACAGGTTTGCTATCAACCCAGGGTTTCTGAATCAAATTCTGGGATCAGAAACAAAGGAGCTTCTTTTTCATTTGATTTCCCCCACTTGGCCTACACCATTTATTTTTCTTTCTAGCTGGCAAAGCTTAAGTCCTGCATAGGTGGTGGCCCTTGCTAGCTCCTGAATAAGGTGTGTGTCCAGCTTTAGACCAGGGAGCCCGTCACTTGAACCCAGGATGCTGCAGCTCCCAGTTTGCTGGCCCAGTCCTTGGGTTTCCTCCAGCAATATATACATATACAGAATTGAGGGATGGGATGGAGGAAATTATTCTTGTGTTTCAAAGCAGTCACACCTTGGCTAGGGCTTAGTTTTCATAAACTTATTTTAAAGGGAGAGGAACTGGATTAAACGGCATAAAAATTGTATCCCATGGTTCAACCCTTACGTTGAGTCCGCAGGTGAGGATTGGAGGTCAGGGTCTTCTGTGGAGAGATAAGGAAAAGGATACTCCAGCTCCAGAGTGGATAGTCATAGGAAATACATCAGAGCTTTTTTGTGCTTTTTACCCGAAAACTAGATGATCCTTGTCCCCCAGAGGTTTATATAACGTGGATATAAAAACAAGGATTGCATTTTCTTTTCTGAACAGCCATTAGATTGTCAGTTCCCTAGTGTTTGTTTCTTGTTAATACCAGTAAAAAAGGTGGCGTCACCCTAAAATTGGAATGGTTTATTAAAGCATAGTGTCTGTCATCTCAGACCTCACAGGAGTCGTATAATGGAATATCACTGTAAATATGTGGAGGAGACTTAGATTAATTGGAACGTAGGCTTTTAGTTTTCATGAAGCTATGAATAAAAATTTGTAAATTTACTCTTGATCTAATGTACATTTTTATGTAGCCATTAAATTCTCTATTTAATCTATCAGTTTCTCACTGTAAATGTTTTTACTCTCAGTTGAATGCTGGGCACAGTTTGTAATGTATGTACACAAAGGTGTTTTTTTCTATCAACGTTGACTTTTTTGCACATTTTTGGAAATATTTAATTTGTACACTGATTTAATACTCTGACCAATTGTCAATGGGTGTATGAGAATCACGTGTGTGTGCAATGTACTACTGTCTGGATGTATGGGGTTTTTTATTACTTTTGAGATGTTGCTACCAGTAACTGCACTGCTGTTGCTGCTTTACATGGAATATCTTGTGTATAAAAAAAAGATAAAAACAATTAAAAAATTAGCTTATGGTTATCATGGTTGAGGAACTCAGGAGTTGGGCATTGCTTGCTAGTTCCGTTGTCTAACAACCTTCCAAACTTAAAAAACAACCAACTGACCCCACCTTGTAATTCTGTGTATGCATTGAATGTGTGTGTGTATATTTCCCAGTAATCTTATTCCACAGTTTCGTTTCTACATTTTTATGAACTTGTTTTTTAAGGGTACTATGTTTAGTTAGAATAATTAAATATATAAAAGCTTTGAGAGATGATTTACTAGATAAATATATTTTCAGCTGGCTGATGTTCAAAATATTTTTTTAATTTTTGTTTTTAACCATTCGAAATGTATTTGTATTTCCAAAATCAGACACGAATTGTACTTAGAAATATATTAAAACACTCTGTAGGGACAACAGTGTGATTTCTCTTTTAAGAATTCTGTACTTCAGAACACTGCGCAATGTCACTCTCGTACCTCAGTTCCAAGTTGGCTTCTTTACTGTTATTTACAGTGGGCTTTCCGGAAGCCTGTTCAATTCCTTTTACTAATTTTTAATTCTCCTCATTTCTCGCTAGTCCGGGCGTGGCCCGGGGTGCGGCTGCCTCCCGTGCCCGAGGCCCCGCCCCCTGCCCGCCCGCGCGTCTCCCGGCGGCGGGGCGGCCCCAGGAACAGAAAGCCGACGGTGCCTCCTCCCCTCGCGGCCCGGCCCTGCGGAAGTGACGCGCGGGCGGGCGCATCGCGGCGCGCGGCGGCCATGGGCAGGAAGGAGCGGGGTGAGCGGGGCCGGGGTGCGGCGCGGGCCGGGCCGGGGCGGGGGGACCCTGGGTGGGCTCGTCACAGCTCCCGCTCTGCTCCCAGATAAGAAGAAGTCCAAGAAGCGCCATTACGATGACGACGAAGACGATGAGGACGAAGGTGCCGGGAAGGAGCCGCAGGAGGCGGTGCCGTCGGCGGCAGGGAAGCAGGTGGAGGAGAGCGGCACCAAGGTGGACGAGTACGGCGCCAAGGACTACCGGCTGCAGATGCCCCTGAAGGCCGACCACAGCTCGCGGCCCCTCTGGGTGGTGCGTGCGCGGGGGGCGGCGGGGCCGCTGTCGCCGCGTGCCCGAGGGTGGGACGCGCAGGGGGCCGGGATCGCTGCGGGACACGGACAGGGCCGGGGAGGGGGGTTCTCCCGTGGAGAAGCCGGGACTGCTGCGGAGTCAGGCGGGGACGCGCGGGACGGGCCGGAATGTGCGGTTGGAGAGCCCCGGGGTCGCCTTGGAGCGGGGTTTGCTGCCGTTCGGGGCGGGTGCGTCCCCTGCAGCGCCTGTGCGGGGACAGCCGGGACGGGAGCCCCGGGAATTTCCAGGGAATTGCTCCAACCCCAGCAACCTCCAGGCAGGCCCCCGCTGTGAGCCCCCCGCTGTCGCGGGTGCGCCGCAGACCGGGCAGGGCACAGGAGCATCTCAGCCAGACGTCTCAGGGAGGGCTGTAGAACAGCGCGTTAGCTGATGGCACGAGAGGGATCTGTTACCGCAGTGACACAGCAGCAGGGTTTGTATGTTGGAGTGAAACAGCTTTAAGACAGGCTGGTATCATCTTCTGTAACTGCAGCCATTTGTTTTCTCTGCCCTTTGAAACGGACATCAATAAACTTGCCCGAAGTCTGGCCAGTGGTGCAGCATCTATTGAAGAGGTGGTTGCCCAGCCAGCGTCTGCGGGATGCCTGTCACTGAGTGCTGTACAGACACCTAGTGCTGTGACACCCAAGTGCTATCATTCGTTCATTCATTCTGTGTGAAATGAGCAAGGAGTTTTGTTGTTCCAGGGGAATGGGGCTGGAAGTTTACCTCTGCTCAGTCAATTTATTTAGCATTAAGAAAGAAGAAATACCCCAGCATGTCAGTCTGGAAAAGCCTTTATTGATCTGGGTGCGGTTTATTCATAGTGCCATGGAACAGACATGGACAATGCCAGGGACATGCCTGGACCATTTCAGAAGACAAAAGTTACATGTTTATTCTTTTTCTTGTAACTTCATTATAAGATTCAGTTCAACTAACACCTTTATGCCTTCAGCATTCCGTTTTATTTCTGCAGGCTCCCGATGGCCATATATTTCTGGAAGCCTTTTCTCCAGTTTACAAATATGCACAGGACTTCCTGGTTGCCATTGCTGAGCCTGTGTGCAGACCCACCCACATCCACGAGTACAAGCTGACTGCCTACTCCCTGTATGCTGCCGTGAGTGTGGGCTTGCAGACAAGTGACATCACCGAGTATTTGCAGAAACTCAGCAAGACTGGTGTCCCAGATGGAATAATTCAGTTTATCAAGGTAACGCTATTTTATGGTATTGGAAATACATCTATTGCTACTAATGAATTCCTTTCCTGCTGCCTCTGCCTAATTGATTTATTATTTTTTAATCATTCATCATTTTTAACTGTCTTATTCTTCTGTTACTGTTTCAAGGGAACATTAGTGTTTTTTCTGTCTTTTTGCATAGCATATTGCTGCAGACATACTATTCTTATAATATATCCTGTGTGGGATTTATAAAAAAAAGTACATTAAGTCTGTGTAGATACTTTCAGCCGGTACGACTTGTACATGGGGAAAGTTTCCTCAGATTTGCCCATAAGGAAAACTGAGACTGTGGGAAGCAGTCTGTAATAGTGGGCACTATAAGACAGCCTGCCTTATCCTGCAAGTATGCTCTCACAGTCTTGAAAGCAGATTGAAATTAGGTGTAAGAAGTGAATATCTATGCCTGATCTCCTGTGTGAGATGATGTGAGCATCTTCTGAAAATACCTTTTCAGGTTTGTTCCATGGGCATACCAGCATTGCAAGTAAAGGTGTTGTGGTATGGTGTTTCCTCACAAAGACCTAAAGCCGTTGCAGTGTTTGGTCCTAAATATGGAATCTCTCTTTTGCATGTTCCTAATGACTGCTCTCTTTTTTGTAGCTGTGCACCGTCAGCTACGGGAAGGTGAAGCTGGTTCTGAAACATAACAGGTAGGTGGCTTCTTCCTTAGCTCTTGTGGCAGGAAGCCCTCCAAATGCACACCTGTGTGTGAGTGAGTGCTCTCAGGAGCTCTGGAGTCTCACAGCTGCCAGCTGGGTGTAACAGCTCTCAGGTATCACTTTTACAGCTTTTGGAAGTATTTAATAAGTTAGCTGGTGAATTGTGTTTGGCTGTCCTGAGCCAGTGCTGGTTATCATCACATTTTTAAAAGTAGGTTGCAAATTCGATATTGTAGTTTGTTTCTTTTTTGCTTAGACTTGCAGTATGTCCTTGAGGTTTTCAAATAACTTCCTTCCTTCCTTCCTTCCTTCCTCATTAGACAAGTTTTCCACAGCTGTCCTGCAGTCTTGTGTATTCTGACTTGTGTTGTGTTATTCAGGAAAGATAAGCAAATCCAGTGACAAGAGGTAGGTGCTTGTGTTTGAGTTGAATCTGATTTGTTTTAAAGCTAGAGGATAATGCAGGAAGGGGCTTGGAGAAGTCAGCTCATATTTTAACTGTGATCTCCAATCAGCATCATCGTTGAGGAATCCCCAGGATGCACTAGTTTTAAATTTTTAGGTTGTTTGAGTTGTGGAAGTTTGGGGTTTTGTCTTTTGGGCTTCTTTGTGCTGTGGACAGGACTTGAAAACACCACATGCAGCGTTTTCACAAACTCACCTCAGTTCAGTCTCAAAACAATTTACTTCACTTGCATGTCATAAGTAAGATGTGTATATGAGAGGTCTGTGTGGGCAGTTCTGCTGGAGTTTTGCCACTCGTGTTATGTTAGAGAGTATTTGAGCAAGATGGGTGGATAACTGCACAGTACATGATGCTTTTGGTGTGAGGAATCTTTTAAAAGTTTAAGTTGCCATAACGTCTTTATTTTCAAATTAGCACCCCAAGATTGGATGCTTGAGAGTGAATCTGGAACAGCTATGCATTTAATGATCTATGCCACTCTTCCTGTGAGTTACTCAGTTGATGAGTTCATAAAAATGCTTTCCTTTATTCTTTAATTTTAGGTATTTTGTGGAAAGTACCCACCCTGATGTCATTCAGCAGCTTCTGCAAGACCATGTAATTAAAGAATGTCGCCTGAGAAATGCTGAAGGTGAAGAGGCAGAGCTCATTACAGAGACATTCACAAGTAAATCAGCGGTATGTCCAGCCATATTCTAAAATTATTGCAGTGACTGGAGGTAAACTCTTGAGTAGTTTGGTCTGGTTATTGTTTGCTTTTTGTATCAGCTTCATTCTGCCAGCAACAAAGTCTGCCTCTTCAATGAGGCCAAATTTGGGGGGAAGAGGGGAGCCTGAGTGTGTCTCTAATGAAACCTTTGGTGAAAGTTCATGTTCCTCTATTTCAGATTTCCAAATCCAGTGAAGGTGGCCTTGGTCCATCAACTTCACAGGGAGCAGATGCTCAGAATAAGCCAGACGTCCCAGCTGACTTATTTGAGTTTTATGAACAGATGGACAAAGATGAGGAGGAGGAGGAGGAAACGCAGACAGTGTCCTTTGAAGTCAAGCAGGTATGAATATTGCACAGAAGCACATGAGCATGAGAATTTACTAGGAAGTACTGTGGCTCTTTGTTTGGTAGGGGAGATCCCTGGAAGTAATTAACATTTATTTCCTTTTACCTTCCAAAATTTAGAATCTTAGAGGGTGGCAGGGTGGATGTTGTTCCTTCCCAGCCCGCAAAGCGCAGTGCTCACAGGCCAGAGAGGATCAAGGGAGTCAGGGAGGTTCCTGCCACATGTGGCTGAGTATTACTTAGTGCAAGACAAGTGAGAATTCAGTGGAGGGCTGCTTTCAGAGAGCTTTTTTTTTTTCCTTTTTGTTCCCTCTTGCTTTTGTTTTGTGGTTCGTGGTTGCAGAAGGAACTCTTTCTTGGTGGTTCCAATTTCATCACTTGAGAAGGGGAGCTGGAGGTTGGAGCACAGTCCTTACTTGACCGTCAGAGAGCTTCTATAGAATTTCTCAAGCTGTTTTTGGACTTGGTGATTCTAATGATGCCTTAGTGGGGGAAAAAGGAATTTTAAAAGGGATAACTTAGTAGCTGTTTTGTTTATTTGAAAAGCCAGTGCAAACCAACAAACCTCTTGGTGATTGATTCTTGGTGATTTTCTTGGAATAACTTCCACACAGGGTATGGATGTTTTCAAGGTAGCAGATGTGCAGCTTTGTGTAACACAGAGAACCTTTTGTGTCTGTTACTGAACTCTTCGTTGCAGGACTTTAGGGTGTAGTTTAGTCATTGCCGGGAAAGCAGCAATCTGAGCTGAATGTGTCATGTTCTTCCATCTCCCTGAAGAGCCCTCTCTAATATTAACTGTTGTTTAAAATGTTTAGGGGGGGATGGGGTGATCGCAGGTAAAGTTTCTGGAATAAACCTTAGCTCTTGCAGACTTCATAAGCATAAAAAATAAATGTAACTTCACTTTGTACTACATAACCTAGTTGTTTTTAGGGAAAAAGAAATTAATTCAGATGTGGAGAATTTATGAACTGAAGCTTTGTTTCCTCTGCAGGAGATGATTGAAGAACTTCAGAAGCGCTGCATCCATTTGGAGTACCCCTTGCTGGCAGAGTATGATTTCAGAAATGATTCTGTGAATCCTGATATTAATATAGATCTGAAACCTACTGCTGTCCTCAGGCCCTATCAAGAGAAAAGCCTAAGGAAGATGTTTGGGAATGGACGAGCCAGGTCTGGTGTTATTGTCTTGCCGTGTGGTAAGTTTCTGTGTTGGTACTTAGACAATTTGTTCTTTATTTGCCTGTAGTAAAGTGAATTCCAAAGATGACAGGTGCCTGGATTTCAAACAGCAGCAGGGACTGTTCTTGTCACAGTTTGCAGAGTCCTGGTGGGTTTTAGTGAGCAGCTGGCGAGGCTGTGCTGAGGGAGAGCCGGGTCACAGAGCTGTCGGGGTCCCGGCAGGGGCTGGGGAGCAGCTGCGATACCTTTACATTGCCAGTCGTGCTTCCACTGTGCCCTCTGCTACCTCTACTCATCTTCCCATGAAATGTAAAGCTGTTGGCATTGGAATTTGTTCCTTGGTTGGGAATAGGGAGACTGGCGGGAGCTGGGAATACAAAGGTGGCATAAAGGAGTGTCCAAGGAAGAAAAGAGCTTGTGTGCACAAGTACTGGGCAGGGGAATTTGAGGAAGAAATGAGAAACCTGTAGACTGAGACAACCTACTGAAAATGGGGGAAAAAGGAGCAAACAGGAGACTGTGTGTCAGTGCCCTCGGTACTGGGGGAGGAGGAGGCACATGGGAGATACGACAAGGACCTGAGAGTGCATAAGGCGTGCTGGGAGAAGTGTGAAGGATGGGAAGATTTATTGGACTTGCTTTGTTGGAGAATATGCATAACTGGCAGGGACAGAGGAATAGATCGCCCTTAGGGAAGCTTTCTGTAGCCACCTGTAATTTAACATTCTTTTTAAATTAAAAAGCATTAAAATGATTGTTTCTAATTGTCAAAGCCATTGTTTACAACTATTCTCTTGAGGAAATAGAGTTGTGTTTAGTAGACAATCCAGCTGTTTTTTTAAGAAGCAAATACTTCATCTCTTTTAAGACTATTGTAGCAAAGAAACAACAAAGAATTTGCCCTTACATGATTTCATATTCTCTCACAGTTTTCCCTTGCTCTTTTGTTGTTTTCCTCCTACTCCAGTGGTGTCTGAGAGGTGGCTAATGAGTGTCACTCCTCCTGCCCTGCAGGTGCTGGCAAGTCTCTGGTGGGAGTGACAGCTGCGTGCACTGTGCGCAAGCGGTGCCTGGTGCTCGGGAATTCCGCGGTGTCTGTGGAGCAGTGGAAGGCCCAGTTCAAGATGTGGTCCACCATCGATGACAGCCAGATCTGTCGCTTCACGTCTGATGCCAAAGACAAGCCCATTGGCTGTTCTGTTGCCATCAGCACATATTCCATGTTGGGGCACACGACAAAAAGGTCCTGGGAAGCAGAAAGAGTAATGGAGTGGCTTAAAAGTCAAGAGTGGGGCCTCATGATACTGGATGAAGTCCATACCATCCCTGGTAAGGAAAGGGCGTGCAGACCTTCCATGTTGCACACATTGTTAATGTCTTTTGGTTCTTTTAGAAGTGGTGTTTTTTTGCTGTTCTTGTCATGATTAATGGAGTGAGTAAACCCATGGTTCAGGGTTTTGAGACAGGTAAACTGCTTTGTTCTACTGCTTTTTTTTCCCCGATACTGCGTAGTTTAGCTGACCACCAGTTTTCTGAAACCCTTCAAATTAGACACTGTGTTTTCTGTAATGGCAGTGTAAAGTACAAGTTCCTCGGTGTAGGTTGATAAAGTGCTCTTAAAATACCTGAATTACACTTGTATAATTTTTCTGCAGACATATTTGAACAAGAGAGGAATTCATCTGCCTTCTTCTCTTAGATGCAGTGGCACTGCAGGCCAGCTTTTAATATCTATGAGTGACCATAGTGATTGCTGTCCAGAAATAACTGTTGTCTTTGAAACTGCCACGTAATTGAGATCTCTATTACTGGAAAGTAATAATGTAGCATTAAAGTGTCCGTGGAATAATCCTGGATAAAAATACCATCCAGGATTCTGTTAGCTGTTCTACCTTATTCTCATTTGAATATAATTTGGTGTCTGCAGAAGTAATGGATTTCAGAAGTAGACCTTGGTGATTAATTGCCATTTTATCAAAGTAGCACAGTGCTGGCACTGTTCTGTCACTTTTGTTCTCACTTGGTTTTATAGAAATGAAGGTATAGCAAGTCCTCTGTGATCTCTGGCAATACTAAAGATGAGTAATTCTGCCATATCCTGCCAGTCCTGAATGTGGCAGTCAGCCAAGAGTTCTTGTGTCATAGTTCTTTCTAGGAAATAATACAGACCTGAACCAAGCCATGTAATCTCTGAATATATTAATTTTCTCTTGGGGAATGGGAAATACTAAAGATGCCAGAATGTTTACTGGGATTTTCAGAGTACACTTGACAATGCAAAATAAAGCTGCAATCAGTGTGAAGTTTTGCTGTAACACAGATTTGTTAGGAGTGTATGTGCAGTGGGGTACAATTTCCTGATGCTGTGCTTGCCTTATGTTCAGGAGTTGATGAAAATGTCTTTTAAAGTTGCAGTGTTTATCTTCTAAAACCATTCAGGAAAGTTAACAAAAAATTTGTCTTGGATTTCTTAGCAAAAATGTTCAGACGTGTGCTCACTATTGTACAAGCTCACTGTAAACTGGGGCTGACTGCTACCCTGGTCAGAGAAGATGATAAAATTGTTGACCTGAATTTCCTGATCGGACCAAAGCTCTATGAAGCCAACTGGATGGAGCTGCAGAACAGTGGCTACATTGCTAAAGTCCAGTGTGCTGAGGTGATGCTCTGCTTTTTGGTACTATTAGTGTTTATTTAGTATGCATATAACTTTGAGAAAAATTCTTGCAGCTCTTCAAACAAAGAATGATAGTAGAAATTTTCAAAAACATAAGAAAACACCTGCTTATTTCAAGCCTGAACATATGAGAATGAAACTTGGGACTGGATCTCACCATTCTTTCCAGTTTAATGGTGTGACCTCTTTCCAGCATATGGGTGAGAGGTAAATCTGGTTTCGAAAGAAGTGAAAACCTTTCACCCAGGCACATTAGAATGTTAAAGTAATCTTTCTGGGTCAGACTGAAAGTCTAACTCACTGTATTGTCTCTGATAATTGACATGGAGGATACTTAGGGAAGAGTATAAATTTCTCCAGGCTCTCTGTTCCATACATGGAAACATGGTTTCCATACACAGAAACCAGCATGAGTGGATTGGTTTTTCGTGAACTTGTGTGGTCTCCCGTTGAATGGAATTAGTTTTAGCAGCTGCAGTATGTTATGGCAGAGTTTTACAAAAGTTTGTCTGTTTGGGGGTTTGTTTTCCCCATTGTTTGTGGGGATTTTCTGTCTTGGTTTGCTGGTTCCGAGGTTTTTTTGTCTTTTTGTTGTTGTTATTAATGTGGTGGTTTATTTTAAGCCTATCTTGGTAATTTCATGCACTTCTCTCTAGCTCTGGTACTGGAATAAAAGATGCAGATGCAGGTCAGCTGTTCTCCTTTTGACCACTGTGCAAACTGGAGGTTGTAGAAGGAAAAACCCCCACTGTTTTGAACTCATAGAATGCAAGTAAAAGGCACCTAGAAAATAACTGTTGAAGGGAGAGTAACCAGTCCTCAAATTCAGATTTGCATTTAGGCACTTTGGCTAGTTCTGCCTTGCAAGCATAATTCTCAGTTTCTGAACTGCCCTTGAGTCATTGAAAAATAAAGCATGGGCTACCTTTTGTTCTGAAGGATGGGAAAATTCTGCAAGTTTATCTTCCTTAGGCCAGTGTTTTGAACTAACATTCGATGACTCTACCAAAAGCAAAGAATAAAAAAGCCCAGTATTGATGGCTGATAAATAACGAGTCCTATACGTGCACAACTGCTTTGCATATTTGTTTGGATTTTCTTGGCACATGTTGAAGAGTAGCATTCTTAATCAACTTGACTTATTCCTCAGAGCCAGGAAAGGTGTCTGGCTCACTCTCTAAGAGCAGTTCTTTCCAGGAGGCTGGAGAGGGCAATGCTGATGTCTCATGGGGCAGGTCGTGGTCACTGCAGGTGCTGCTCTTTCACTGCTCTAAAAGAGAGTGAGCAGCACAGTTTTAAAAGTTACATGAAGTTTTAAAAAAAGACAACAAACCTGTTCTTTACCTGTTCTTTCAGAGTTTTGTAATTTACAAATAATCCCTTTCTGAGCAGCCATACTAAGTCTCTGGATTGGAGTGCATGTCTTGCAAAATGTAAAACTGAAAATATAATTGGAGTGAGAAGTAGATTTTACCCATTTCCTAATCCAGAAGAGAGTGCAAATACACTTGCCATGTATTCAGAGAGGCATTAAGCAATATTTTTTACTGCAGTCACATATTCAGTATTCACATCTCATTGTCACTTTGATGTAATTGTCTTCTGATTTGAGAGTTTTAAGTCTTTCGTGTAGACAGCACACAATAACAACAGAGCCTATTCAGTGCATGAATTTATTTTTAATGTAGTCAAAGGATAATAAAAGCATCATCTGGCATTTAACTCACTGGAAAAAATATTTTGAAATGAAAAATTAGTTCTTATTGGTACAAAACAATTCATGTTGCTTAAATGAACTCCTGTGAATTGTCATTAACTTCCCTAGCTGAATGGTGGTTATGAAAGAGGCTTTTCTCTGCAGTATTTTATTAATTTCTGTTTTGCAATGGACATGAGGGAATAACCCGTGTAGAGCAGAGTGAATGTTTCCTCAATTATATGCCCTGTGGATAGTGTCATACATTATCAATAGTGTCATTTCATTGGCTTAAACTTTATAATTTCTTCTTTTTTTATGCTACAGTAGAAAAAATAAGCCTAGACTTACTGAAGTACTATGGTAGTTATTTACATAGTAAAAGAATTGCTTAGGGATATCTGTTGAAAACTTCTAATCAGTCCTAGTGTTTTGGAAGTTCCGGATTCAATAGCTGTTAAAATAAAGGTCACTTCTTTGTGGATATATGAAGAAAGATGGGTGAATTTGTTCTGTAATGAAAACAGAATGTGTCTCAGCTTTCAGAATACAGATGAAAATTAGTCTTTATTGGAAAAAGCTTTGACTGCTGTGAAAGGGAGACTACTACAGACAGTTCATTCCCTTAATTACTGCTTTGTAAAAAGTAGTAGCATTCAGTAAATTATTTAAGTATGAACATAAAGGAACTATCTTTCAGTCTTGTTCCAGCCCCACTGCCTACTTCTTTTATGGATCTCAGTGCCAAAGCATTTTGGAACCCTGAAATGTTGATGAGGTTAAACAGATTTTAGCAGTGCAGGAGACTTCACTGACTGGTAGCTTTCATTTTGGTACAGAAACGACTTTGTTAGAATCTGTGGCCTGCACTATACAGAAAGTCCTAATGCGTTCTCATCCCCCAATATCTTTTCAATTCCCACTAGAATGAAATAAGTAAATAACGGAGCCTTACTTTGTCTGTGTGTGTGTTTTTTAATTGTAGGTCTGGTGCCCCATGTCACCTGAATTTTACAGAGAATATGTAGCTATCAAAACAAAGAAAAGGATATTGCTCTACACCATGAACCCAAATAAATTCAGAGCCTGTCAGTTCCTGATTAAGTTTCACGAGCGACGGAATGATAAAATCATCGTCTTTGCTGACAATGTGTTTGCACTGAAGGAATATGCGGTCAGACTTGGGAAGTAAGTGCTCACTACCAACGGTGGCACTGTTGTTTTCCTCCTTCCATGACAATTCCCTTGCAATCTCACAGCTTTCAGTAGTCTGATATTTTTTGTAATGCTGTAACTTCAGTCCACCTGCATAAAAAGCTCAGGAAGGTATTTTTGGATGGACCTTATTGGCACTGCAATATGATTTTGGTGTTTGAAAAGAGTGTCTGTTTAGCATTTGTTTCAGAAAAGTTTACATCCAGGATTTCTGTGAAATATTTAGTATTTTATTTTAAGTTATTTTATTTTATTTGTATTAGTAAAAGCCAGTGGAAAAATGAGGGGCTTTTAGAAGTATGACTAGAACTGTTTCTTTAATGGATGGTAGCTTCCCTTCTCTCTGAGACAAGGGATTTCAAATACCTACACTCTGGATCTTTCAAGATGTTCTGAGACCCAGGGCCTCCCTCTTCAGGTTCTCCAAAGGGAGCCTGAAAAAAAAAATCTGTTCTGTGCAAACAGGTTTTAATGAGGGGTCAGCATCAGTCTGTTGGTAGGATTTGGGGAGGGATGGTCAGGGAGAGTTTGTCAGGGTCAGGCATAAAGCGACTATTGGGAAACATAACCATCTAAGCTGTCCTCATCCTTTCTTTGACAAGCCCAAATAATGCCTTGCTTGCTGGAAGCTGTGAGGCATTTTGATGGTGTATGATTTCATGTTTAGGAATTTCAGCAGTACTCCTTAGCAAAACCACAAACAAGCCTTACACCTTCCAAAATTCATGATCAGTTCTGACTGCAGTTTAAGGGCCATGTTGTGCTGGCATGCCGTGACATTAAATAGCAAGCAGAGCTAATGGTGCTGGATGAATTCCAACACCCTTGGTCTCTTTCACCATTTTTTAAATCTGCCTGGACAGAGATTAGCTGTAATGATGCCTCTGGAGTGTCTCTAGCACTGTTCAGTGCGCCACAGACAAAGCCTTTAGCACAGGCGATGCTGGGAGGGGGGATGCTGCAGAGCACAGCGGTTGTAAGTGGTGAAGATGCTGTGGAAGCGTGGCAGGAAAACCAGTTGAAGAAACAGTAGGTGGCCCCTTTTTATGTTTTGGCATGCATTCTGTGTTTCTAACGTCATTTATGGAGTTCCAAGTTATCTAGCTGTTACTATGAGAAAGAAAGGAGGCTTGCAGTGCTGGACAAAGGTGAGGGAGCCTTTGTTTTACAAAACCAGAGAGTTTTGTGTCAGTTTGCTGTGAGCAGGCTAAACCAAAGGGAACTGTTAGTTTTTGCAGGACAGGAATTCTGTGTGTGAAGGAGAGAGCAGCCCAGTGGGTACAGCAGGAGTGCTGTGGCTGTGTGCCCTGCAGGAGCACAGCTCCCACTGCCCTTCTCATGGCCTGACAGAAACGTGCAGGGTGGGTGGGCTCCCAGATGCAGGGGGAGGTGGCCACGGTCCGGCTGCCTCTGCTGGCTCCTCCCTTAACCCCCTTGCCCTTGGTAGGGGGGAGCTATCAGGGAAAGAGCATGCACATGACAGGAATTATTTTGACTGCAATTTTTGGGGCCATAGAATCCAAATTTGCTTGGCCAGCTTTCCCTCTGTCATGAGTCTGTCATCCAGTATAGCATAGCTCATGTGCTGAGTGGTTTTACTGGTGTTAGGAATATGTTTAAATCACTGTTTCTGAACGACTGTGCCTCTGTGGTTTTGTCAATTGTGCCAGTTAATGGGAGAGGAACCTATCTTTGCAAATCCCTCAAGTGTCTTTTTGCAGTAAGGGAAATGAGTCATTGAAAAAAGATTCCATTTAGCACTTAATATTCTAGATTCAGAAAAGTACTCAGGAATGTCAATGAATTACTGTCATTTAGGATCAGGGCAAGTTAAAATGAAGGATTAATAGCCAGGAATTCAGGATTATTCTGTTCTTAATGCAAAATGTTTTTGAATGTTTTCTTGGCGGTCTTAAGAAAAGGAAGGCTCAAAAATTCTTTAGTTTCAGTTTAAATCTGCCATTTAACTTCACAGTTTAAATACTAAATGAAATTTAATATAAGACTTACAATATTACTGAATGCTACTAATTGAATAATGATGGTACTTTTTCAGAGTTGACTCATTTGCCACTTTCATTTTTTAGCTTTTTTTTTCTAAAAGTCTGCTTAAATACTCTAAATAGAAGAATTAGAGATGACTAGGATTGTTTGGTAAAAACCCCTAGGATAAAGTTTGTAGTAAAGAAAGCAAGAGGAGCCAGTGCACAGGAGTTAGTTGATAAGAATAGAAGACCTTAGTCCTGTGCACTGCCATGTTTATGTTCAGCTACAATTCATGTATGTGCAATACTAAATGAAAAATTTGAGCTTGGCTCCTTGTGTTAGAAATGATTTATGGAAATGTGAACAAACCAGTAATTGGAAAACTTAACTCCTGTTGTTTGGAGATGCTTGGTAAACCAACATTTGGAGAATTAGTGCAACAGATGACAAAGCAGTGGCTGTGCTATCCTGCATGCCTCTCACTGGTTTTGTGTGGGCTTTGCACTTTCTAGCTTTTTTGGTTTTTTAACTCTGCTTAGGCAGGAATAAAACAGCCAGACCCTGGAAAATTCATAGCAGTTCAAGTTACTCATGAAGTCTGTGGGTGACTGAGAGTTTGTGTGAGCCTTCAGGATTGAAACATTAAATGTTCCATGTGATTCATTGTCAAACATTAGAAAACCATAAGTGAAATGCCACTATGAGCTGCTCATGGCATGTTTGGGGCCTTTTTCTCATTTCAGTAGGCCCACAAGGTATTAGAAGGGGCAAGAGGTTAGCTTTAAAAGCAAAAATAATTTTCCCAGAACAACACCCAGCAGCCTGTTTGTGACACCCAGCGTATCCTTGATAGAGGAGCCTGGATTTTCAAGTGTTTAAATAGGAAGCAAAGATTGCAGCTGTCAGTGTGCTAACTCAGTACATTTGAGGAGAAAAAAATCTCTTTATTTTAACAGCTGCCTTCAGTCTTTCATGTAGGCTGAGCAAATGTATTCAGTCTGTTGATATACAGCTTCATTGGTGCACGTAATTGCAAAATATTTGTAACTGTCAGAATTTCTTTCTGGCTGACTGGGTTGCTGCAGAGGGTTCCACAAACCCCTGGGCAGCTGCCATGAAGAGCCAAACAAGCTAAAAGTAAACTGAAATCTGTACCAGAATCTGGTTTGTTTTCCTATCTGCTTAAATGTGTACTGCACTCCTGCCATGGTACCTCATAAGAAATGAGTGAGAAATCTTGAATTTATTTAATTTGCAAATGTTGTGTTCTTTTCAGACCCTACATCTATGGTCCTACTGCACAAGGGGAAAGAATGCAAATTCTACAAAACTTCAAGCACAATCCAAAAATCAACACTATTTTCATTTCCAAGGTGAGTGAGTACATTCACTGTGTCCTTGTGCCTATCATCAGTATGTACTGTAAGAGTCAGCTGCACATGCATGGTGTACATTTGATATCTTTGTATTGCAGCTCACAAAGAAAGCTGTGCTTTGTATTTAGTGTTGGCTGGGGAAATGTGGAAATAAGAGACTGCTCAGAGGGTGCTGCTCTGTTGCAGGTAGGGGACACGTCCTTCGATCTGCCCGAGGCCAATGTTCTCATTCAGATTTCATCCCATGGTGGGTCACGAAGGCAGGAGGCTCAAAGGCTGGGACGAGTGCTGAGAGCCAAAAAAGGTAAAGGAGGTGGTGGCTGGGCTCTGGGCCTTGGATCATCATATCCTAGAGCAGGAGAAACTGGATGTTCATGAGGTATCTTTATACTGTCCTTGGATCATGTTTTAGTCAAAAAGCATATACCTATATACCAGTGAATGAAAATTAAGCATCTTCTGGGTCAGTAAATTTAGTGATGAGAAAGCTTCCAAAGGACAAAAAAAGCTGAAAGAAAACTGACTTTTTGTTCTTTGGCAGTTCTCTCACTTTTTCATTCCTTGCTAGTTTCTTCAACATGAACTTGTTTGTAAAAGAATCAGTATTACTTTAACAAGCCAGCCTGTGGAAATCACATTTTTGATACTGCAGGCTACTTGCTTTTAAAAATTGGATTTGGTTTTTGACTAGCATGTTTTTGTAAAACATGGCCACAGGAATTTTTTTTTGTTTAGAAAAATTGTTCTTAAAATACTTTCTACTCCAACTTAAGCTCTGCACACACTTATTATATGTGCAGTTTGTGCTTGTTACAGGTGAGGCTTTGTTTTGAGAATGCAAACAAAACCCATGTTAGTGAATTGACAAAATCTTGGTGAAACCCTGGATTTTAAAAGAGAACCCTGTTACCAGGGTAACAGACCTTAAGGACTCTAAGTGTAAAAAGATAATTTATACACAGCCTGGTATATGCTGATCTTCAGATAGTCCTATGAATTCTTAGCTAAGTATCTTTGTCTCACTTTTTTAATTCAAAAACACTGCAAACTCTAGTTTACATGGATAAAATTTTTCCTGTCTTTTTCTGTTGAACTTTTTTGACATGCTTGGCAATCCTTGCTCTTGACTTTTCACTTCTTCTTGATATAATAGACTTAAAAACAATTTTATCTTTCACCTTGCCTAGCAGAATAAAGCAGCAGATTCTTCTTAGAGCACCTGTGTGATTGTGTTAGTCTACATTTCCTTTTCTGTTTTTGTCTTTTCACCTATCCTCAAGTTATTAAGAACAAAAGTAGGAGTTACCATGCTGCGTCAGTTTATGCAAGGTCTGGGTGCAGCTAAACAGTGCAAATAGTTTTTGTGGGGACAACTTAAACACCTGTTTTCAGTATTTATTCCATTGTTGTTATCTGTTGCAGTGTTCCAAATGGAAGTAACCACTGAGTGCTTTTGTCTCCTAGGCATGGTTGCAGAGGAATACAATGCCTTTTTTTATTCCCTTGTATCCCAAGACACTCAGGAAATGGCATATTCAACGAAACGGCAACGGTTTCTTGTAGATCAAGGTTATAGCTTCAAGGTAACTCGTCCCTTCTATTTATTATGCTTGGGGCCTAAGAATGTAATTTTCATATTGTTTAATGTTAGTATTCGGTCCAGTACTTGAGAATTCCAGTTGTGGAATGCATTAATGAAGGTTTTTCTCGCAAGCATCAACTGCTCCGGTCTTATCATCTATATTATTGTGAGGGCAGATACAGGTAGCTCTGTACAGCTTCTGGAAAGGTAAGTGCTGTAACTTCAAACCAGGCACCCTTTAGAGTGCAGTGCATGGTCCTTCATGGTTGGTTTATGTTTGTGCTGTTCAGTTGTCCATCTGTGCAGGCCTCCCGTTATACGTTATCACACTGGCTCTGCATAAAGCAGTGTTGGGTGTTCTTGTCAGAGCGGGCAGCAGCAATTTAGCCTTGAAAAACTTAGGAAGTGACAAATAAGTTCCAAAGAGCTCCAGTCTAACACCAGTATTTCACTATGTTGTCATCTTCCAAACATAACATCTCATTTCACCAAAGCTCCTCTGTATTATAGATTTCATGGTGTATCTCATTTATTTTTCTTTTAATGCATGGACTGCCCCATATGCTCATCTGCTGGGCTGCTAAAGACAGCAGAGTATCATGATAGCTCTTGGGTTTAGGTAAATTATTCCTTTACAAAACTGGAGCTTACTGCTCTGGTTAGAAGCCTTCCCAATGAGAAGCATTGGGAATAAAAATAAGGCTCCCACATCTGGCTGTTCAAGAGCTTTTCTGCATGAGACCTTGAACTGCTGGGCTGGAGTAAATGATTGCTCTGGAAAGAGCAGCCCATTAAAGAGCTCTGTAGAAACAGACACGTCACAGTCTTTATAGGTGAAAACTTTGTTTCCCTTTGTAGTGAATATGTTCTTGTGACAAAGTTGTAGATCAGTACTAAGCTGCAGCTAACTACAGCAAATGCATCTATGTGGCTATAGCCAGGAAGATGAGAGCAATCCTTTTACTTGTATTTGAATGCCTTGGATTCTAGAACTAAGAAAGAGGTTAAAATAGAGGAATTTCATTTTGTAAGGAAGGAGCTCTTAGTCCTAGGAGCTTTGGTGTAATGTGGGACAAAAGCAGTGTAAGTGGCCAGCTGAGTATCTGGAGCAACATTTTTGCCGACCAGTACTGGAATGTTCTTTATTTGCAAATCAGAAACAAAACATTAGAATATCTGTTTTCTTCTGTTTGCCAAACTTAAGTCATAGCTTGCATCAAAGAATAATAGGGCTGAAAGAAACTTCCAAAAAACCATCTATTGTGTTTCTTCATTCCAAGCAAGGATGAACTATGTGTATGTCATTCCCAGCACATCTGCCTTCTTAGTCTTCCAAATATGGAGACTCTACCTCTTCTTTAGGTAATTATTTCAATACTAAAGTCCTCTCCTTCAGAATTTGTGTTCCTAAATAACTAAAAATTCATTACTAGTTTAAAGGGGTAACAGTTTTCACTTTTTGTTTAGGACTTTCTTCTTGCCATCTCTCAATAGCTCCATTCTCTGCCTTTCATCAAAAAGAGAACTGGAGTAATATGTTTTTGCTAAATCCACGTATCTTGTCTTTGCTTCTTAAATATCAGCCTTACTACAGTTTACTGCTTGGAGTGTACTGCTACCTGGTTTTTTTTGGTTAGCTAAATTTTAAACTAGTAGCAGAAGAACTCTGTGTATTAAAGAATTGGTGGTAACTTTAAACAGGGCATCAGTTGGACAGCTTAAAAGATGATGCAGTGGGAATTCTTTCCATTGCATGAATCATGCTAGCACTGTTTTGCAACCAGAGTTGGAAACAGGCAAATGCAATTTAAAATTGATTTTTGTGACTTCTTTTTCTTTATTTTTGAGATGACCATAGCACATATCCTCCTAAATAAACAAGGAGGACCATAGTGTTCTTTAGCCATGTAGGAGATTGCTTCCATGAATGAATTCTTCAGGCTCAGGCATTTTCTCGGGAAAATATCCTTTCTCAAATTAGAAATTGCCATGAATAGCAGCTCACAGCACTGATTATTCATTCCAGTGTTTCCCTACCCCATTTTTTAAAAACAGTACTTGGCAGCTAATATGGATTTGTTTTACCTTTAACTTTTATTTACAGTGTTTTTGTGGTCTGCTCCAGCCAAGACTGCTGAGGTAATTAGTTTATAATTGTATTGACTCAAGAGGTAAGCAGAAAAGATGAGGAAGGGAAGGAAGCACTACATATGGCTGAATTAGAATGTCTTTCTCCAAACCTTGTGAACTTGGGAACAGTGAGAAAACTGATTGTTACGTATAAACATATGCTTACAGAATGCATTTAACTATAGGGAAAAGTCTTGTGAAATTTTCAAAATACCTCTAGTTAAGAAAGTAACCTGCCTGTTGCAAAGCTTTATAACAGAAGCTTGAGATCTTTTCAGTTCTTCAGAAGTGGAGGTTTGTCAGCTGATGGAGCCCATGGCACTGCACTGCCAGTAGGTCACATGTGCCCTGCACCCACAGTTACCAGATGAGTTACTGAGAATTCCAAGGAGAACAAACCTAACTGAAGTTACCCAGTGTCTAAGTACTCAAAAGCTGGAAAAGTCCTTTTGCTCTGCTGCTGATGCTCTGTTGCAGGTTGCTGCACTGTCTCTCCAGCTGTACATTTCAATTTGTTAGGGTTTTTTCCCCATTGTCCTGAATGCTTCTTGCTGAAATTCTCAGTCTCTGCAGAGCTAGTGGATTATTTTTGTTAAATATAAAATACTCGTTCTTAAACTAGACAAATCTAGAACCTACAGCATAACACTAACCTTGCAGTAAGCTGAATACATATCATATGTGCTTTGGTCAGGTTCTTGATCAAGCTGGTATAAACAGTGTTTAGCTTAACATCCTCTGCCCAGAGCTTTTCTTTCTTCTTTTCCTTTTTTTCTGCCCCAAAGGTTTGTCTTTTGCGTTTCCAGCTAGAATATATCAAGAGATGTGTGTGTATGTATAGGTACATCACTTGGCAAGATTTTATATGTATCTGTGCTATCTGTAGTGGGAAGTTGTTCTGACCATTAATAAAAGTTGAAGGCAGTTCCAACAGGATATGGAATCTGAAGTCCTTGTCTTGGTTTTGGATAGCTAACAGTGAGGAGGAAGAGCCCTCACCTTGTAGTGTGCTCTGTTTCTTAGGTAATCACAAAGCTGGCAGGCATGGAAGAGGAAGAACTTTCATTTTCAACCAAAGAAGAGCAGCAGCAGCTTCTCCAGAAAGTCCTGCAAGCATCTGACCTGGATGCTGAGGAGGAAGTAGTTGCTGGGGAATATGGTTCAAAGTCAGCTCAGGTAATGAAGAATTCTTTGAAAAGGATGACCACAGGTGGGACGGAACTGCACCGTTTCACTTCCATTCAGTTCTAAATGTGATGTTGTCACTAATGACATGGTATCTTTGGGAAACATTAGAGAACAGATTTATTTTTCTAATCTGCATTAGCCTTTAGCTATTGGAATAATTCACTTTTTGGGCACTTGGAAGAAATTAGACATGTAATTCATGTTTTTCTCCATCATATTTGAAGGAGAAGGTAACAGATCTGTTGTTACAGATTTTGAAGTAAATCTTCTAAGTCACATGCAATGAAAATACTTTTAAAACCTCTGATCACACACTAAGCACGTACTTATGCTCCTTGTACTTGCAGGTGTCCCGTCGTACAGGCACCATGAGCTCCATGTCTGGAGCAGATGATACAGTTTACATGGAATACCACTCCTCACGGAGCAAGGCATCTTCAAACAAACACATCCACCCCCTGTTCAAACGCTTCCGGAAGTGACAGCTTCACATGGACGTTTTGTTGAAACTGTGGGTCCGTGTATTTGTTCCTGTAGCTGAAAACATGGAGCTGAAATTTATGACCGGTCCTTTAAAAGACTTTTTTGTATGCATCTGTATAGCCACATATTTACTAAACAATGTATGTGCTCTTATAGGTGAATGGGAAAGCAAAGAAGGAACTAATCTTACCATGAAAATATTTTTGAAAACTTTAAGATACAAATATATGTCACAGCACATACTTTGTGTGGCACTGGCTCCTTGTCTTATGCCCTCATTTCCTCATGCCCAGAGGGCAGAAGCATACAGGCCACTTTGTTCAAGAGAAGTACTTGTCTGGTTTTCAGGGTAATTAAAAGATTTTATTTTTATCAGCTGAAGATCCTTTTTCAGAAGAGTCCTGAAAAGGTTTTGTAAATGAAGTTTGTACTGATGTTTGAAATATTATTTATCTGATTATTGTGTCTGCTCAACAACATACTGTTTTTCAAAATGTTTAAATAAATTCATTCAGTGAGCTGAACAAATCCCAAGAGGAGCACTTTACATTATATTTTTAAACCGAGAGCTGATTTATACTTGTGACTTAACCTGTATTAAAATTCTAACAAATTGGTCAGAAATATTTTAGTTTGAAGACAAGAAGGAAGAGGGACTCTGTCTCCAAAGTGAACTCAAGGAAAGCATTAGTAGTAAATAAAAATAAATTCTGTGCTCATTTCCTTATTTTTCTTGCTACTGTTGAGAAGTTGCTCAAATAAAAGCTGTTTCTCTTGTTATTTATATTCTATTTATTAACATGCAATAAAACCTTCATAACTGCTAAACAGTGCACTGTCACCACAGAAGTTATTACTGAATCAAAAAGCATTTTGACTTCTCACAAGGTGAGTTGGAAGAACGTGTGAAGGAAAGATTCCTGAGGTTTTTTTTTTAATATAGACTGCAGTATACTTCTAGAAAATTACAGGAGAAATGGTGGTGGTTTGTGGCAGAAGAATGCTTTCTAAATAACATCTGCTTAATAATGTAACATGCTACTTGGTGTTGTATTAAGAGGTGTTACTTCACTGATTGATTGTAGAGCTTTAGGGACAACCTCTCTTGGTTCAAAATAGGTTGGTGTAAATATTTACCATACTGGAAAGAGCATGCATGGTACAGCTATCCTGGTTGTATGACAAATGTGCTTCAGAAGAATACTGAATTCTGTTTCTTGTTAGCATGAATTCACAAACATAGACTGTAGAAATACTGGAAGCATAATTGAGAACAGGTGGTGCTTGGTTTTCGTCTCTGTATCAGAATCAGGTAATTTTTAAAAAGGGAACTGATCTGCTTCATTTTAAACTTTGTTTAGACTCTGAGCCCTAGCCTGTGTAACACTTCGTTCTTTCTCTTGTGCTGAGTCTTCTGCCTCACAACCTGGAACCAGCCATGGCAGTGCTTGAGTGGCTTATGTAGAAGAGGTAATTGTGGAGTATTCTGGTGCTGATTTCCTCTCCCCAGTTTAAAGCACTGTTTACTTCTGATATAATGGCAACAGTAGCAAAATGTAATTTAGCATAATGGAAGGGGCCCGTGACAGAGGTTTATCTCAGCAAGTCAGGCCGTGTCCCTCTGCATAATTCTCTCTTAAAAAGCTTTATGAATTGCTTTGAAACTACTCTCCACCCTTCATAACCTTGAAAAAACCCACAACAACCTACTAAATGCAAATAGCTTAATACTGATTCCTGTAATTGTGGAATTACTAGTAGTAGTTGGATTTAGGACAGCACTATGGTTCTTTTCTAGTAAATCGTAACTAATGATCTCACTCTTCTAAGTAATGTCTGTGTGGGATGCAATACATTCAGCATCAAGTAAAGCGTAATTCTGTGAGGTATGAATGACTCCGTGCATCAGTGATAGCATCTTTGTATTCAAACTTTAGAGTTCATTACTTTGCTATGACTAAGTACGGTAATTACTGCCTGCTGTTACTCCAGGCTGCAGCAGCAAATGGCAGACTGGTGCATTTACTCTCTACAGCTGAGGCACTGGAAGAGTGCCAAGGCTGAAGATGGGACCCAGATAAACCCATTTCTCTTGCTATAGTAACTGGTAAATTTCAACCTTCTGCAGTTTTGTTTCAGTGGTTTGCTGATGACCACGATCCCTTGTGCGTGTTAGTGGGTATTTCTACCTCATACAGCAACAAAGACTGTATGGAATGTCAGTGTTTGCACAGTTGATTATGAAAGGCAGAGCGGCTGCAGACGCTCAGTGGCCAAAACCCACACGTAATCTGTGTGCCTGTGAACAAAGAGAACTTGTCATGGTTGTTGCCAGAGGACACTAACTTTCAGATTGCACCTGCAGACTGTTCAGGACAATGCTATGCACATCGATACCATGTGCATTTCTATGACAACCCCCAGTGATCCTTTCCACACGTGCTTGGTAGGGGTACCCATTGACAAGAAGCGTTTTGGTAAGCTGTATAATGAAACTGTGCAGCAAAACTGTATGGCACCAGGTATATTGCAGCCCAGGTGGTGGTGCCAGGCCACCTGGTGAAAGACTGCAGGATGGGATGAAACATGGCACAAAGATCTGAGAAGGATGCATGACTTTCCAGCTTTGCCCTTGCAGCCACAAGAGCTAAATACATTAGGGACCTTGCATGCTTCGATATGCTTCTACACTGATTGTACACCTGACATTTATATGAACAGTGTTAACTTCGATGTCTCTCCTAAAGGTATTTTTAGCAACGCTTCCTTGTGGTGCAACTGGACCTTGGAAAGCCAACTGACATCCAGCATCAGCACTATTGCTCTCCCTTCAGACTTGTTCTTAAAATGTGGGGAGCGTATCTGGAAAGGTATACCAGGCAAAGCTATTGGCAGACCATGTACCACTGGCCAAATAACCTTGTTTCGTCCAAATCGCACTGCTTTAATAACTGCAGTGCACCATTGGGTTAGGCACAGCACATGTTCTTAACGAGAAATGCGATCCCAAGGCAACCTTTTGGAACACCGCGGAGCGCATCTCTGGCAGCTGGATACCATCAGTTGGTACTCTCACGCTCTGGCTTCCTTGAACAAGCTTGGCTTGCAAAGGAAGCTAATGCTACTAGTGCCGCTCTTTCAGCAGTGCTGATCGATGTTAACTCGGTGCGACATGCAACACTCCAGAACAGGGCAGCCATTGTTCTTGCTGTTGGCTCAGGGTCACGAATGCCACGAATTTGACGGCATGTGTTGCATGAACTTAAGTGACCATTCAGAATCCATTCACAAAAGTATCAGTAATCTTAAATCCCTTACGAAGCAGCTACAGCAGCACAATGAGGGTGATTGGTGGGGGATGTTTTCATGGATCAACAACCTCGGCTTCGGGGTATGGCTTAAACGCTTAGTTATCTTTGGTTAAAATAGTTATCTTTGGTGTGTTTTTATTGACTGTGATATGCATCCCATATATTTTATCCTGTGCACAATGAATGATTAATAGTAGCCTTAACAAGATAATGGCTTTACCAGTACAGGTTGTTTTAGCAAGAGAACACATAATCAAAGAAAGGGGAGATGTTACAGATAGGCGAAGCCTTACAGAATAAGGGCCCTGTGGCCTTTGTAAAATCATGACTGACTCCTTGTACTTCAGCTAAGTAGAAAAGTATTCTGGGACTGAGTCAGCTGGATAGAGGTAGAAAATAAGTTGTGTAACCACAAAAAACAAGTTATATAACTGTCACATGCTCACATCGTGGTTTATGGTGGTTGGTTGAATTATATTTGTAATCCTTTGAAAATATGTAACTTATAAAGGCCTAATTGCTTAAAAAGGCCTGATTTGGGGCAATAAAGAGCACCCTTTTGCACCTGGCTGAGGACTCTGGTCACTTCTTATCCCCACAGAGAAGTGCTGCTTGTACAAGTTAAAGCAGGCACTGAAGAAAGAGCAACCAAATAAAAAGCAGCTGCAGAGGCAAAGTGGACCCTTCTGAAATTAAGACATGTCTTTCTTCACCAGAGTTTTGACGACGAAATGCAAGCAGACACTTGAATGTGAGAGGACTTACTTTTACCAGGCGCTTTTTGCCAGCAGCAGGTTTCCCGGGCTGTCCCGGCTGTGCAGCAGCCAGTCCCTGGAGGTGCGGAGCAGCCCGCGGGCAGCGGCGGGGAACAAGGGCGAGGGGTGCGGAGCGGAGCTGCTGGAGCCCACCCCGCGCCGCCTAGGCAGGGTGAAGAGCCTGCACGAAATGCCCGGACCCAACACCCTCTACAACCTCTACGAGTTCTTCTGGAAGGACGGCTTCGGCCGCATTCATGAAATCCAGGTAGAGCTCAATCGGCTGCTTAATGCTTTAATCACGCCACGATTACTTATACCTTTCCTCCTCTCGTAAAACGCTGGTGAATCGCCGGGTTAGCAGCAGCGCAGCTGGGCATCGCCGCGCCGCCTTACCGCTGGGGAGAGCCAGGATTCAGGGGATCCCCCACTCAATTCCCGCAGCACCGGAGGCTCCGGCAGTTTTGTTCCGCAGGGGATCCCACGATCCCAGCTCCCCATGCCTCGGTTCCCGCGAATCTTTGTGCGCGGTTTGAACCGCTGGGAAGGTGCTTCAGGCTGGGGGGAAAAAAAAAAAAAAACCAAAAAAAAAAACCCAAAACCAAACCCCTTTTTTTTTTTTTTTTTTTTTTTTTTTTAAACTGGGCTGTTTCACAGGCTTGCAGAGGGCTTATTTTTGGCGGGCAGGGCTGGGAAGCGTGGGCTTCCCCCGACTCTTAGACCGCAGCACCCACCCGTGCCGTGAGGCTGTGCTGGCAGCCAGGGCCGCCCCAGCCCCGCCGCGGCTCGGGCGCTACCGCCGCTGCCCTTCCCTCTCCCCCGCCCGGTGCTGCTCCGCTGTGTTCGACCATTTTGTCTCTCCTACCCCGGCCTCCCCTTACATAAATATCTATATCGATCCCCTGAGGGGGCGGTGGATGTGCCGAGCTGCGCTGCCGCCAGCGCTGGCCGGCCTCCGGCGGCCGCC